>SNQJ01S0151590.1:10958-23053 GCA_010110895.2 Picea sitchensis
CATGCACCGAGGAAACTTAGGATAAGTGCATTTCACGGGTTTTTCCCAAGGCTTTTCATGTCTACACCACCAAGGGGTTAGTCGAACAACATTTTAGGTATCCCAAACATGGTGCAACATTGATCATCAAACTGGTTCTTATTGAAATAAAGTACTAAAGCAACTAGCCTATATTCTAACCTAGCTTCCTATGACAATTAACCCAGATTAGACTATTGGGCTAAGAACTTTCTCTACCCTGGGGCTATCTGACCAAGATTATACAGTTTGGTCAAATTTATTCACTAATCTAACCTAGATATTTTGGCTAAGATTAAATTGCTTAGCCAAACTCATTCATTAATCCTATCAACATCAATTTAAAAAGAACTTGGCCATGCTTGAAAGGTATGGACCAAGTTACTATTATTGCATGGGGCTTTTATTGAAATTCTTTTATGCACTCTTTTCTTTCTTTTTCTTTCTTTTTCTTTTCTTTCTTTTTTTTTCTTTTTCTTTCTTTTTCTTTTCTTTCTTTTTTTTCTTTTTCTTTCTTTTTCTTTTCTTTCTTTTTTCTTTTTCTTTCCTTTTTTCTTTTCTTTGTCAAATTATTTGCAGAATGAAAAATAATTTGTCAACAAACACTAGAGACAGATAATATTCCAGTCACCAGTTGATCCTATAACTTATAGGGTGATAATAGGTTCATTATATATGGTCGTTGTTTGATCGATCTTGCTTCAGGTCTGAGTGGTATCTTCATTTCTCCTAACTCTCTAGATATACCCTTCATCTCTATAAATTTTGTGGGAAACAAGTCATTGTACTCGCGCAATAATTATGTTATGCTTTCCACTGTTTGTTCATCCCAGTAATATCAAATATTGGCCATTTTGGGATTCTTGACTGTCCCAATGTTGACTTTATTTACTTTGATCGGCACAGAAATGGCTTCTGATTCTATGGGTGGGGCTTCCACATCTCTTTCTCCTTCTGCTTCTTCAAGTTGAATATCGCGCAGATCTTCTTCATCCAATGCTTCCTCTTGTACATGGTAACATGACAACAAATCCTTGACTATTTGTTTGTTCCGTTGTTGTTTTTTTGTGATAAGTTTTGTCTATGGTGCCTGGATAAATATCACTTCTCTTATATTTTTAAGAGCATCATCTATGTTGGGGTTCTCATGCTCGAATGAGAAAGTGACAGTAAAATTATGTTGCAATTTCATCCAGGTCGTAGTTCCTTTGCGCAATTCCTGGTCTGTGTACCATTTCGCTGGTATGTCTTCTAGAGTGTGTATAAAGTTATGAGGCCATTCCTTTGGGGGTTTCATTTTCCACAGTGTTCTACACTCCTCCAAGTGTTCCGCTGGTGCCCTTTTTCCATCATACTTTTGTTGTTTGTTGTTTTTTTGTTCTGCGTCGAACCTTATGCACAATAACCACTTACATTGGTACTAGTTTGTGATGGTCTCTTTGTGTGTGCCCCACCATCTTGCAGGTGTGGCCTTGAGTGCTAGATCAAGGGATAATAGTCTCTATTTCTCTAATACTTCATCTTCATACTATGCTAAGAATGTCTCCAAATCGTTTACTCTATGGAAACTGGGTGGTTCTCTGATTTTTATACCTACCCATCTTACTACGCGGTCGATTCTTGCACATCTCCTCATGGATACTTCATGTAGCCTTTGTTGTCAATTCTCTAAACCAGTATCTAAATCTATTACACATGAAGTGGTGCTCCTCCAACTAAGTATCCCATCTGCAGTTGGGTTTACATAATCCTCATCATGCGCAGTTGTTATGTACAACTGGTTGATTTCCTCTAAGTCTAGGAAAGTAGGTTCTACAAACCTCTCCCCTTCTGATGAATCTAATGGCGTGATGACCCTGTATTCTCCTGAATCAAAGGTCATCTTCCTATTCTTTAGGTTGATTATGGCCTGGTTTTCAAATTCCCAATCCATACCAAGCAACGCTGGGTAAGGTGTTGTGCCATCCACTATTTCAATGACTTCAAAATCTACTTTAGTGTGCACTCTGTCTAGATCTACTGTCACTCCTTTAAGTCTACGGATTTGTAGGACTTTGTGTTGGTTTGCCAGTTTCAATTGAACTGGTGAATAGCCTAATGTGGGATCTCCCATGCATTTCCATGTATTCTTTGGTAGTACATTAACTTCGGATCCTAGATCTAGTATGATGTCTCCCATATTGAAATCTCCAATGTTGGCATTTAGTCTAAATTCCCTACTTGTTCTTCTTCTTGTGTGTAGGTGATTGATTTTCTTTGGTTTTATTTTTCCTTCCGTCTTAATGCTACATTTTTCTAGTGTGTTTTGCAATATTTTCACAGATGATGGATCACTTAATACCTTTACACATGATTGCAAAAATCCTTTGATTGTACTTACTTGTCCCATGGAATGTATTTAATTGGTATGATCCAATAACGGAAGCATTTTGTATTCGGGTGCTTCCTTACTTTTTTCCGCATTTGAAGTCATCGCAATATCTTCCTTCTAGAATTCTTGTCAGGCTTGCTTAAATATCTCCTTTTCCTTCTGCGCGTCGAACTGCTTCCTTGGTTCGGCATTCTTTTTCACCCATTGATTTTGTTCTGTCTCTTTTCGAACAGTGTTGTCTCCTGTTTTATCTCCTCCACGAGTAACTATATTAATATTTCGTCCTTCATCCCTTGCTTTGGCAGAAAAACACTAGACATTCTTGTTGTTATGGTTCTTCTTTTCCTAGATATTTACTAGTAGTGTCGGACATTCTTCTGTATCGTGGTTCGATGCGCGACAATACATACAAGTTGTTGGTGGAAGTGGACATTCCCTTGCATAGTGTCCTAGTTGCTGACAATTGTGACACACCATCGGTCCTCTACCTCATCTGAAACCTCCTCTTGCTTGTCCTCCACCTCTGTATCCTGCTCTATCTCCTCTCGGCGCATTATACTGAGGCGCCTGATTATACTATGCAGTATTGTATTGAGGTTGTGTTGCATTGTACTATGGCTATGTGTTATTGTATGGTTGTTGCGCAGTATTATACTATTGTTCTGTAGTGTTGTATGGAGCTGGAACTGGGTTAAACTGTGGTGTGGCTTGCCCCATCATCATTTCTTCTTTCACTCTATATGGGTCTGATGTCCTTTCTCGCATCAACTCCATAGTTCTACAATATTTTTCATCATAGCCCACTGACTTGCAAAAGGTATAGTATGAATTCTTTGGGATTGTCTGGTATTTCTACATCATCGGGTAGTGATAGGGGTCATGACCTAGTTTCTTACAGACTTCACACCATGGTCCTCTTGTGGGTAACGGGTTTGGAATTCCTTCTTCCATATACTGCGTGAATGTTGGACATTTGTTCTTGTGGTGGCCTTTCGTCCTACATGTGGTACACCAAACAACTTCTCATTTGTATTTGTTCTTATTATGGTTTAGTTGAAACGTTAAATTCTTCAAGTCCTCCTTCATCTCTTCAATAGCTGGGTCTATTTGTTGGTACTAGTTTTCTTCCATTTGCAAGGTTTCCTGTAGAGCCTCTGCCTATGTCTGGAACTTTTGTTGTCGCAATGGATATTTTAAGTGTGGGAGTAGTGAATTGATAAATAAGTGTCCATTCTGCATGTTGGTCATGAGATATTTGAACTTTCCCTTCAGTCGTTTGAATCTTTGGTCAATATCCCATACGGATTCTCCTGGTTTCTGTCGGATTTCTATCATCTCATTCATGTATTGTTCCTCTGAGATTGACTTCTGGAACTCATTTATCAATAAATTCTTAATGTTTGTCAATGTCCTTGTCATCCCGGGTGTAATGTTTGCATCTAAACTCTTGTACCAGTCTAGTGCACGGTCTCTTAGAATAATCCCTAACTACGCAAGTTTGGTATCTTCATCAGTATACTGTTTTTCTTCCCAGATCTTCGCACAAATGAACAAATGTTTCTCAGGGTCTTTTGTTGCCTCTCCTCACAATTCTGGTAACCTGATGGTGGGATCATGTCCTGCCATTCTAAATGTTGAACTACTACCTCTGCATGGTGTAGATACTTGACTAGTGCTGCCTAAACTGGCTCCTCCATTTGTTCTTCCTTGTGTACATGTACTTCTGGATATCTGACTGCTTCTGAACCTCAGTTGTCTAAATGGTGGTGTTCTCTTTGGTGTATTAGTCACACATGGGTTTATGGGTTCCACACTGACATTAACATGGATAGGATTTTTTCCTTCTCTTCCCATTCTTGGACCTCTCACCTTCCTCTCATAAGTTGCGTGCAAGATTTCCTCAATCTGCTCCACAACCTAGAGATCCTCTACCTCTTCCTCATCACTCGCCAAGCCTTCCCTCATGGCTACAGCTCTCTTCTTGGTATTCACCTTGTATTTGTAGGGTACTCTGCTACGTGTCTTTCTATCTATCTCCATGATCTTCTTGATCTGGTCGTTGTCCATCATGATCAAGTCCAAGGGTTCCTCCTGCTTTCCCTTATCCTTTCCTCCTTCAATTTCTCCTCTTTTCTGTTAGTGCTTCCCCCCCTCCCCATGCACACAGGAAATTTTAGTTTCCTGACTCCATCATCAGTACTCCTTTGTTATACAGCAGTATCTTAATATAAGTATGCAAAAATCGAATTTACCTTCCTCGGGGTCCATGTAGAAACTCTTGCTCCGCTGCGCAATACGACTTTGCTGTGTCGATTGCAAACTCTATTATAAAACCGACCACAATATTGTCAAGCCAAAAATCTACTGCGCGGGTGAACTTGTTGTTCACCTGTTGTAACTGTTCAATCTGTACTGGGGTCCACTCTATCTGTCGAATCCATTTCGTTGTGTGGTTATCCTTCAACCTTAGTATCCGCTCCTGCAATAGATGTGGAAAATCACAGAAAAAGACTTCGTGTAAATCAATAAACACGTATTTCTCAAGATATTTGTGAGGTGTTAGTCTAGGGTTTCCATTGCCTTTCTATGCAAACTCTAGCTCCTTAGTTCTTATCCAAGTTTCGATCTCTGCTTTTGTGGCATTACATAGTCTCAACATTCCCTTTTAATGGCTCATTTCTCTCTACCCTAACCTTTTCTTGATCCGCCTCTGACAGATCTTCAACTTATCTTCTCTATTAATTCCTCTCACATTCCTACCAATGGAAACAAAACCATTTTTTGGTTACTACTCTTCTATGTTGTCTAAGTTTACTGAACTAGGGTTCATGTCTATTCTGGTTTCCAGTAAAGACTCTAAAACTATCGACCCTCCTGGTAAACCAGAAGGAAACGCATCACACAAAATGCATTGCGCATTATCACCTGAGATAGCTTTAATGGGTGGTTGTAAGACTCAGGTGTTTACAGCCTAGGATTGAATGTGAGATAAGTGGGATATATATTAATCCATTTATTACAAATTGTAAACACAATATACTATTATCGACAAGTAAGCAGGAAATATAACAACTCATTCATTCAAAATAATCATAATTGCTTCAGACAATAAACATATGCAAGCATTCATCACATAACACAGATGTTACCGTGGTTCACCCCCTCCTAGGCTATGTCCACAAATATTTGGCTCTCATCTCTTTTATTATATTTTCTCCACATCTACAGTGTCACGTGCTTACAACTCTTCTCAATCGGGCAATATCTATATGAGGTGGACTAGAACGCACTAATCTCCCTAGCCTACGATCTAACCCTTAAGATCTACCCTCCTTCATTCTCTCTAGCTCAACATCTTATACAAAAATGGATATACAGCCAAACATTACATATTGCATCAACTCATGTGTAGAAAACCAACAACTAGCATTCAAAAATCCAACCCCTTATGATCTCTAAGTGTCTCTATTTATACATTTATGGCTCTTCAACCATTTACAATCCCTTACAAAAACCCTAACCCTACTATTGTTAGGTCTTCCCTCGCATGCGTGCATGTTTTTCTTCCTTCCAGCTGTCTCTTTCCTCGTGCATGCTTTCTTTCCAAAAAATTCCTTGTTTTTCCACTTTGTCCTACCTCCAACACTCGTGTATAAGGAACCAACGAAAAATGCAATCTACACCTCGACAATACAAAGTGTCATCGAGTATGAGATAGTTTCGTACCTAATGGAGAATTCGTCGATGCTCATCACGGGAAGCAGAAGCAAGGCACTTCAAATTTTGGAGATAGACTAGTATATCTACATACCAGGGGTTTGAAGATGCGATCATAAAAATATCTCCTTTGATAGGCGATTTTTCGAGCATGCCATCACTATATTCAACCGAAAGTTATTAAATAAGTTTCACAAAGACCAGCAACTTTTTGGATTTTGTGGAAACAAAATCCAAGTCAAATTCTTGAAGTATTACAATCCATCTACTGATCTTTCTGTCAATGACCCGTCGTGTTAACACATATTGAAAGGGGTTCACAACGACAATGGCAGTGGTCTTGTGAAGCATAATGTAATGATGGAATCACTGGACATCATGCACTGTTGCCAAAGCAAGCTTCTCAACATGAGAATAGTTCAGTTCCAGCCCAACCAGGCCTCAGCTCAGGTAATAAATAAAATTCTCCTCAAGTAGATTGTCCTCTTGAACCAAAACCATTTCGATGGTCGACTCTGCAGCAGCCAAGTACAACAAGAAATATTTTTTATAATCGAGAGGCTAGCGAAGAGGGGAAGATGTAAGGGTGTGTTTCAACACTTCAAAAAAGCGTTGAGAGGTTTCGTCCCAAAATAAAGGGACTCCCTTTTTCAATAAATGCATGAATCTTTAGTGATCTTGACATAGTTCATGACAAAATGTCAAAGAAAGTTTGCTTTCCCCTGTAAGATCTGAAGTTGGGGTATTGTGCACGGGGGAGGCAACTGAACTATCACCTCAACCTTAATAGGATCAACCATGATCCCTGTTGTCGAAATAATGAAACATAAGAGACGACCCAACATTACACAAAAATTGCACTTGTTAGGATTCAAGCAAATCTGATAATAGCGACATCGTTCAAAGGTTAGTCGTAGTTATGCGAGATGATCAGATCTCTTGCTAGAGTATGATGCTAGATCATCAATATAAGACTTGAATATATGTCTAAGGTCATGGAAAGAAAAAGACATGGCCTGCTGAAAAGTGGCTCTAGTGTTCTTTAGGCCAAAAGGTATCTTACGATAAGAGAACGTGCCCCAAGGAGATATAAAGGTTGTTTTGGTTGGTATTTGGGTTTGATCTAAATCTGTTTGTATACCAAAAAACCATCCATGAATGAAAAGACCTCGTAGCCTGCTCATTCATCAACAATATGATCAATGAATGGGGTGGTAAAATTATCTTTCAGACAAGCCTTGTTCAAGTCACGGAATTCCATGCACACGCGAATCGTACCATGTTTCTTGTTAACCGGAATGGGGTTTGACACCCATTCTATCAACTACACGGGGTAGATAAAACCAAATTTAAGCATTTTCTCTACTTCAGCCTTAATCACTACTGCTTTCTGAGGATTTACCGAGCGAAGCTTATGTCATACTGGCTTGACATCAAGATTATTTGTTATTTCATGTTCGATGAATCTTGGATCAATGCCTAGCATTTCCTCATAAGACCAGGAAAAAATGTCACAGAATTCCTTAAATAACTTCGTATAAATACGAATCTCTTCGAGGGATTAGTCTAATCTGACAAAAACATTCTCCATGACACCATAGGTTTTGGAGATATCTATAGGGATCGTTTCAGTGATACTCACCACATTACTCTTGGTGTAAAATGTGTGCATAGCCAAGGGATTAATAGGACAAGACCTATCTCCAGTCATATTCAACACAAATTCATATGCCTCTATTCTTCTTAACTCTGTGAGGAAGTAATATCTATGATGGAGATCATCCCAGGGTCTCTCTGGACCAGTCAATGCCTCCATAATCACTTCATCTGAGGGAAAGACTAGGTCTAAAGAATCTGTATTGGCAAGAGAACCTTGAGCCCAAATAGGCTCGAGAAAGGGATCTAACTCCTGTGCGGGAGTCGGATCGGGGTCGGTCAAATCTTGCTAGACAATGTTGTACTCAACTTCTGTCACAGACAAGGGCATGGCCATGCTAAAATTCCCTTTCCCTTCCATCGAGGTCGATGGGGAAGGAAGAGTCCACGGATCATGAAAGCAAGTCATTCGGAACGATGATATTTGAAAATTTTCATCTCTAGGCTCGTCGAGGGTAGTTGATATAAGCTTGACATCGCTAGAAGGAGGCGGGTAATCAAAAGTACCCATCAATGATGGACACAAACCAACCCCTGGGTTGACGGTACTGGGCTGAGGATTATCAATCATCGGGATCGTGGATGCCCCCGATGAAGGGTCAGGATGGGAGAAGGACAATTGGTCAATGGTCATGATTTGGCCCTCATGTGGAAAAAAAAAGAGATGAAATACTATAGAAACCACTTCATCCATTGCATAGGTCCAACTCATTCCTAACAAAAGGTTGTAGTCAAGAGGCACATCTACCACTTCAAATTCGACGCACATGTTCTTCCCTCCTAACTGCATGGGGAAAGAAGGAATGATTCCATGTGGTTTGAATGAATGACTATCAAATGTCGTAAGGAATGTAGGAAACAGAGACAAAATGGGTTGGCCAATGGCCTTCCAACATGCCAATGAAATCACACAAGTCGAGGCACCCTTATCAACCACTGTATGGAATATTTTCTGAGTAAAATATTTTGTGGTGTAAGACACTACTATATGAAATGCAGCATGGTAAGGAAGACGAGGTTTCAATTCGATTGGATTGAGAATGATCGCTCTCAGGTTACAAGTCTCTGCAGATCCCAAGGCAGATAATAGGGATTTTCTCTGCGAAGGGAATCTCTGGAGGACCTCCAAAGCAAACATCGCGCAAGGGGTTTCTTCCAAATCCTCTACAACAGAGTAGTTCTGGGCCACCCTCGCATTTGTATTATGAGAAGATTTCTTGAACACACCTTTGGGGATGTGTTTCATTGTTTATCCTATCATCTTCTCAATCTAGAGAGGAACTGGTGGGTTTGTGGCTTCTTTACCCTTTTCGACAGATTTCGGTATTCCATAATCTCAGGACCTGGTCACTATATGAGTGTCACCTTTCAACATGTAAACATTTGTGGCTGAGGTATTACCAGTAGATGCAGGGGGTCCCTAACCTCTACCTTCCGTGCTCAAAGATGCTGAGGCCTGAGCCTATTTTTCCCATGTGGAAATGGGTTCATCAGCACAATAGGTTGTTGTTGCACCAATAGCATATGGGCCTCTACCAGTCGAGGGAACAGGTGAGTCGGGTGGTCCTTCATGCAAAGGTTACACAGATACTTCGACATTCTCTTCTCTATTTTTCCCTTGCCAGCATTGTTATTAGCCTTTTTGTCTCCTTTACCCTTCTTGTTCCATTTTTTTTTCTTTCCTTTAGGTTGTTGGTTGGCCTTCGAGTTCATCAACTCCACACTGTGTACATCCAACATTTGGGTAAGGGGAACAACTGAAATGGAGGTTTGGTTGGTCGTCATCTATTGTATCGACAATTGTTGCAATTGATTTAACAACAGATCGGTGGACTTTCCTTGTGCTAAGCCCACTATACCATCAGCATGTAGTCTAGAATTTTGTTTGGCCTTGTCTAGGATGGACCATGGCACATATGGAAAAATCTCATAGAGTAAGCCAGACTGAGAGTAAATCCGTTCGAGTTATTGTGCTCTCATTATCTCCTCCTCCTCTGAAAACACTCTTGAAGTTACAACATCCTTGTATACAACTGGTACCAAGGACTTCAAGAACCACTCCAGCAAGAAATATGGTGGGACTTGTACCTTAATCAAGCTCTTACGACACTTCCATTCACAGATGTGATCAGAGATATGATTGGCCTTTGTCTGCTCAATGTTGGCCAACAATTCGGTGTCGTCATCATATCATGGGTAGCTGGAAATGGTTTAGGAAAACCATCACCAAGTCGTTAAAGTAAGAATACCTTGAGCGATCGAGCTCAATATACCATTTTGCAGCACCCCCGATAAGAGTTGTTTTGAAACAGGTGCAACTATATAGATTCCTCTTGTAGCAAGTTGGACAAGTACCATAAGTGGAAATTTTTCACGTGATCACCTGGGTCTTCACCAGGCTTGCCTTCAAATTTTGGAATATCCAAGGGAAACTTAGTCGGCATGGGGGGGCAACGTGAATCATAAAAAATTGGGTCATTAAGCAACCTTGACAATTCTGACAAATGTAGCATTTCCAAAAACAGTAGTTTGGTTTGGGTACTATGTACAGGAAAAAGGGGACCTAGAGTTTGACTGGCACCAGGTTTCCAGGAAAATTGGGTTGTTGTCGAGGGTTCTGGTAGAAACCATGGCCTTGACTAGCGTACGGAAACTTCGTTTGTTGGGAAATCATCAGTTGAATCCCATAATTGGGCGATGTGGGTTGGCCAGGTATTGCTCCTTGCATTGTGTTCCAAGGATTTTGGAAGGGGATACCCCCCGCTGATCCGACAGGCATAGGTACTAAGCCCTGCCCGGGGTTCCATTGGCCATGGAAAGGGTTTTCCCCGATCGGCATCCCTTGAGAGGGAACTAATCCCTACCAAGGATTCCAAAGTCCTTGTGAGGAGAAAAATCCTGTACTTTCCCCCTGTGTAGGAATAGTACCCTGCACAGGATTATGTTGTCTAAAAATGGGGTTGCCCCCAGTTGAGATGGCAGCCGAAGAAAATGCATTATTACCAAATGCGCTAAACAAAGAGAATGGCATAGATCCCACTAACGTAGTGTAAGATGAAGGTCCTAAACTGTCTGCTCCAAACAAGTTGTAGTTAGCACTCAGCTCGATACGTTGTTGGATAGCATTACCAAGTGAGGGGGATGGAGGAGGTATGTGACATCCACCATAAGGGATAGCATTAAAGGATACTGAGGTGCCTTCAGTAGACCCTTGCACGAGAGAATTTGAGGTCCATGCCCCCATACCCATGGTTTGTAAGGTGGAGTAGATAAGGATTTAGTTCGAATCGAATTTGGGCATCCCATATGAGAATGGGGGGCCCATCACACTCTACCTAAATAGAGCATTTATCATCGCGGATGACAGTATCAAACCACTACTCGAGGTAGAGGGATTCGATACCATTGTGTTTCAGACTGGTGAAGGTGGTTAGGAGGCAAGATACCCCCTATAGTAGTAGTCAAAGAGGGAGTATGAGGACTCCCTGACGAAGTAGAATCATTTTATTCCATGGCTACTTATAATACTATCTGGACCTCGAAAAGTGTCACCTTAGAAGGGACAACTTGTACTAATATTGGTGTTACTAGATAAATCAGTAAGTGTGGACACTAACTGATCTCCCTAGATCCACCTAGATCTAGAACAAAATAGGACAGGACATTACTCTTTCTCTAAGTTGTAGTCATTGAATCTACTACTGGGAAGGAATGCGTGACATACCTTTATATCTCTTCCTTAGGTATCTGTTATTCCTACTTTGATTCGGTGCTCTTGTGAAATCAATTCCAAGACAACACAAACCAACCAAAGTGAAGATAGCGAAGTATATTCAATGTCAACCTATGCATATGATCAAGGAGTTATGCAATAAAATAAGAGTGATTTTATGGGAAAGGGACATGTCGTTGTATTATATTAAATGAAAGTAGAAGATACAACCAGATCGCCTTGATGTCGTAAGCTTCGTTTCAGTGATCCTTGTTCCAACACACACACTTTCTCTACACTTGCATGAAGAAGATCTAGTACAACTTAATAGACAACTAGAGTCTTCAAGCTTCAATCCAAACAGGGTTCTTCACACAATTCTTTCATCAATTCTCCATTGGATGTTGCTTCACCTTTTCCATGAGAAACCTTTCAATACATAGGAGAAGGAGAGATGGTTAAATGGATGAGGATGATCCCACTAAATCTAAGAAATCAGTAGGATGCCAACCATGCGAATGCCAACTTATTTTCTAGAATATCCTCTTCTATAACCTTCGTAACCTCTTCTTCCATTTTTAGCCTTGAAACAGGTTTGCACCTGTTGGTCACTATAATTGC
>SNQJ01S0151591.1:15900-37579 GCA_010110895.2 Picea sitchensis
CTAGGAAAAGAGGGAAACATAAGAAGAAAAGGGAAACCCAAGGGAAAAAACAGAAAGTCAAAATTAGTAAGGTATCTACCATTAAGAACTTTCTAATTTAAAACTGAACCAACAAATTGATAATGGGGAAAGTCATTAAAACCTATAAGAGAATTTGGGGACACCTAGGAGCGATTCTAGGAGTGACTCTATGTGGGTGAGGGAAATAAGGGAATTTAATTAATTAAATAAATTAATTTGTGGAGGAATGAAGGGGATGGGTGACACTTGTACGGGGAGAAATTTTTAGGATTTAATTTTTAAAAACTTTATTAAATGAGATTTTAGGAAAGTAAGGGAATTCAAAATTCTATATAATGAAGGGAGGAGAAGGATGAAGGATCTCTTCTATTTGCGTAACGTTACACTGCAGAAATATATACTTGAATGACTTAGCTTGTGGGAGTTGGGATACCCAACTCAGTGAGGAGTGGTAGCTCGGCCATGCGAGGCGAGCTGGGAGCTAGCTGAATCTCTAGATAGTGTGTGTGGCCCCTTTGCGGCTCGGGGGAATAAGGGGGAAGAAGAGTACCCCTAGCATTGGCTGGGAGGTACCGGTGAAGTCTCATCGGTTGGCAAGCGGGATTTGCACGGAGCACATGGGACGTCACTCAAAGCACGCGATTAAGAAATGGTACGCTCTCTTCATTTTTGTATGGTATATTGTTGTAGGATTTATGTTTGGATCTGCATGTTTAATGGAGTAAGTAATCTGATTGTCTAGATTGATGACTGAATTTCTTTCATATCCTAACTCGATGATTGATTTACTCCCATGGCCTTCGTTTCCACGCATGTCTTGACCTCCTTGTGGTGTTTGATTGTGACCATTGTGGTGGTTTTGCCTATCGTCCCTAGCTCATCAGTCCTCGCATGGGCAGTTGACCAGGAGCCTGATCTACGGTCGTCGCTTCGGTGTTAATAGACCTATGGATCTCAACGCCCTACCTTTCTGTGCGAGGATGATGAGAAAAGGATGAACCTATCAGTCGTCTACCTCCGTTGTTGTCCTTAGATGATTGGATCCTTTCAGTTCTCTTACTGTTGTCTACAATTTGTATTGGTATTCTGGCAATGGAAAAACGAATTGATTCATGTCTGCATTTGTATTTGTATTCTGGCAATGGAAAAACAAACTGATTCATGTCTGCATTTTGTATTTGTATTCTGGCAATGGAAAAACGAATTGATTCATGTTTGCATTTTGTATTGGTATTCGGGCAAGGGAAAAACGAATTGATTCGTGTTTGCATTTGGTATTGGTATTCTGGAAATGGAAAAACGTTTTTGCTTTTAAATGTTGCCAAAGATGGTCATTTTAAATGCCCACATTTTTGCTTTCAAATGAGACTGAGTTTGTTGTTCTAAATGCCCAAGTTTTTGTTTTCAAATGAGAACGAGTTTACTATTTTAAATGCCCACATTTTTGCTTTCAAATGAGACTAAGTTGTTGTTCTAAATGCCCATGTTTTTTCTTTCAAATGAGTCTGAGTTTTCTGTTTAAAATGCCCACGTTTTTTCTTTCAAATGAGACTGAGTTTGTTGTTTAAAATACTCACATTTTTTCTTTCAAATGAGACTGAGTTTTCCGTTTAAAATGCCCATGTTTTTGCTTTCAAATGAGAAAGAGATTGTCGTTTAAAATGCCCACGTTTTTTCTTGCAAATGAGACTGAGTTTGTTGTTTAAAAATGCCCACATTTTTGCTTTCAAATGAGACAGAGATTGTCGTTTAAAATGACCACATTTTTGCTTGCAAATGAGAGTGAGTTTGTTGTTTTAAACGCCCATGTTTTTTCTTCCAAATGAGACTAAGATTGTCATTTTAAATGCCCACATTTTTTCTTTCAAACGATGGACAAAGTTGATGTTAAATACCCACAATTTTTCATTAATTGGTAGGTTGTTCTTGTTGAGGTATGGCAAAACGGTTCACCATTAACTGGGACTGCGTTTTATTGCTGGTGTGACCACATTTTGCCCCTTTAAATGGTTGACTGCAGTTGTTGTATTGGACACCATTTTTCCTTAAATGTTGCCTGCGTTTTACTATTAATTACCATCTTAATTGCAATGATAAAAGTTATATTATTGCCTTATTAATTGCCATGTTATTTGCTACCTTGAATTAGTCATAAACAGATTCCTTCTTTTTGATTAATTGCTGCAGCAAGTTAAATGGTTAAACAGTATGAAATCGCCTTGTTATTGAGCTATGAATTGTTATGTTAACAGTCATGTAATTGCCTTTTTATTGTTATATTAATTGTTATGTTAATCGCCTTGTTATTTCTTTATTACTTGTTATGATAACAATCATGTAAATGGCCTTGTCATTGTTGATTTAATCATTAGGTAACTCCTATGTTAATTTCCTTCTTATATTGCGACAACGATGTTAGTAGTTAGCAGTTTCCTTCTCAATGATAATAGACAACTAGTATTATTGGTTCTGTCAGTATAGCTAGAATACACATTGAGATTAAATTGTTCATAGGTGTTATAATAGTAGCATCCTACATTAAGCTTGTTAATATTGTTATTCAAGTTAATGGATAGTTGGATGAAGATTTTGGATTAATGTAGAATTGCCCAATTAGGTTGTATTAATGATTAAAATTGTGTTGGTGAGTAAAGACTAGATTGCCAACTTTAGACTTGTTAAATTGATTATAATGGAGGTTAGATGGTATTTATAATTATAGTTTAAATATTTCTTACTTAGACTTGCAAGATTGATTGTATTAACGTTAATTTAGTAGGTGCATTATTGACTAATTGTAACTTTGACGTGCCCCATTTAGAATGGAACCCATGTTAAAATAGATTGTATTCATTGACTGGTTTAGGCTGGGTGATTGGTTGGGTCAGGGATGATGTCGTGTATTGGCTTGCGTCATCCCTTGTCTTCTTCTGCTGGCGTTGCGTCGACCTATTGTTGGGGTATGGGTGTGGTTTTTCTTATCAGTATTTGGTTCCTAGCGCATCAGTTTGTCTAGAGTCCTCAGTCCGGATAGCTTATGTTGTGCCAAGGTTATTGACGCATCTATCACCTGGGAATGGCATGATTCCTGATGACAGGATCATGGCACGCCCTATGGGATAGCAGCGAGCGAGAACTTGATCAGAGTCAGTGCGTTTTGTGTGAGTGTTGTCAAGCATTGCCAGTTGCTTTATGGTGCATGGGTTGAATGCCTTCAGGCATTGGGTTTTTACCCCTAGAGGTTCTAGTCCTTGTTGTTTGGATGTTGCCTCGAGATGGGGATGTTGTCCCTTAGCTTGTAGGCGTGGTCGTGTTTTGTCGGGCGAGTAGTCGTTCCTCCTTGTTGTTCTATGCTTGATTCACCCAATTGCCCTTCTGTTAGTGAGTGGAATCATAGTTTCTCGTTTCCCTGGAATGCATTCTAGCATTCTTCGTTAGTGGTGTGTAAAATTGTTGTCATCGTCGTCTTCTTGCCTCTTAACTCTTGAAAAAAAAAATTGAAAACAAAAAAAAAAAATCTTCGCTTATTGTGGTAACGATGGGGTCGTTAAAATACTATTGTACATAGCAGTCCCATGTTTAACCTATTCATAGTCACTAGCTAGTTCATCTCATATTAATTTAATAGGGCGATTTACAAAAAAATCAATGTTCATGAAGTCTGTGTAATAGAATATTTCCAAATTTAACGAAATATGTGTTTGGTGTTTAATTTCGAATCCTCCCTCTAGATATTTTTTTCAACTGTTGGTCAAACCATTCCGACTGGGTTTCTCTTAAAGTCATTTTTATTTCATTTAGTAGACCCAACAATAAAATAATTAGGTAGATATTTCATTTGGTTGAGCCAACCAACAAATAATTATGTTGGTCTTTGATCTGGTCAACCTGATCATCAATCATTCGATCGGGTTTTCATTTGGTCGACCTGACCTTCAAGGATTTTGACTGGTCATCCATTGGGCCAAATCGGCAAATGCGTGGTTGACAGGTTTATTATTTGGTCAACTTGACTGATTGGCATATTTCAAGGATTACAACCATTCGAAGAATATCAATATATAAATCATAATGTTATTCTGCAAAAACATTTGTGTTGTTGAGACGGACATGCCATAGGCCCACCATTTACAAGTAGGTTTCAAAGGCTTGGATGACACTTTCATGGTAAACATCTGCAACCAGTACCAAAATAGTGGAAAAGCATTGATTCCAATCCTATAGAGAAACATAACACCTTTAATGGAGGGGAATCATTGTGAAGAAGATGACAGGGAAGACCCAGAGGTCAGATTGGCTTGGCTAGAGTAAAGTGTTACTACATTTACAAAGTTTTTGCACAACTTCTATTAATGAAGGGTAAGAAAGCACACTCAATATATACTAATCATGAATAACACAAAGCTGTCCCGAAAGGCTCTAGAGGAGAGATGTTTGGAAACTCAGGTAATGACAACCACTTTTGTTCATCTTCTAGTGTTCTTTTCAAAGTTGAAGTGAACCTAGAAATACCCATTTTTAATGGACAAAATAATGTTGACGCCTTGGATAGTTGGTTGAAACAATTGAAGTTTACTTTGGTATTTATCAAATCTAGGAAATACAACAAATATCCTTTTCCCATTTGAATATGACCAAACATGCTTTGTTGTTCTGGGAGAGTTATGTGGATGCATTTTGGATAGGCAAGAAGTCAATGGTGATGAAATGGGAGGAATTCAAGGAATTACTCAAGTCACAATTCTATACCATAGGCTACAAATAAGAACAAATCATGAAGTGGTATTACCCTCAGAAACAACATGGAAAAGGAATGAAAGAATACAATTATGAGTTCATTAGACAAGTCATCGGGTTGGGTATCTCTTTGGAAGATCCAGGCATGGTGATGAAGTACCTTGGAGGAATTTTCAGTCATATCCAAAGTCAGTTGCAACTTAATAGTGTGAAAATCATAGATACGGCGAGTAAGAAGGCCCTAAAGACAAAAATTCATGGGCCAAGAAGAAAACAACAAGAAAAGAGACAAGAAGATAACACCCACAACTGAGAAAAGGACACATCCTAATAGGCATTGAAAACACTATGATGTAGATGGACACATGGAAGAGAAGTGTTGGAAACTTGTTTCGTAATTATGTCCAAAGTAGATAAATTCCAAGGGGAAAGAAAAGGTAGATACTGATGAAAAAGAAGAAGCAATTGAAATCACCTATGATCTGGATGAATCCATAGTTTGCACCACATTGCAACAACCAAGGTCAAGTGAAGATAAGCATGCACTATTCCGAATCAAATTTCAAGTGAAGAACCAAAAGGTAAATTCCTTGTTTGATAGTGTCTCTCAATGTAACCTTGTTTCCGAACGTTAGTTGATGAGATTTGTCTAGAAACCTATGGTATAGTGCATCCAAGTTCACTAGCATGGTTGCAAGGGAAACTGTTATGAGAATCACTCGAAGATGTAAAATCAAGTTTTTCATTAGTGCTAGCTATGTTGATGAGGTATAATGTGAAGTTCCATTATTGGATGCATGTGGAGTGATGTTGGGTATCCCATACTTGTGGGATACGGATGTGTTGGCAGCCAATTCGCTTTTTTATACTATCCTTATAAGCTGCCTACACCAGTGTTTTGCAAACCTCGATTTTTTTGTCGTAATATTTGGGATAAAACAACATTATTATTTCATGCACTTGCACACTTACCTTTGTTCTCGTTTTCACGACTGCAAGCATGAAAACTTTAATTTCGAAGTCATATTAAAAACATCGTTGGATTGTTATGATCACTCTTGTCTCTATGTTCATTGCATTTCCAATTTACTTATCAATATACAATTGGCAAGACTCCAAGATTCTTTACTCATTTGGCATTTCTGTTGTTAATATGATTTCCATTTTTTTGAGATTGTGATGATTTGTTAAGGAGTGTGATCCAATCATTGATTTACTGGTGGCTTGATGTTTGATCAAGTTTGTGATGCATTGGTAGTTTAATTTATATGTTCTTTGATCGATTCACTTGACACATTGGTTTCATGAAAACACATTTGTGGTGTGGTAAGACCCTTGGTATAAATTGTTTCATACAACGCATAGTTCATATAATGAAACCCTTGGTGTGATTTCGATATATTGCTCCGGTTTTGAAACTATGACTATGGCTCATGCAAATGTCTAATCCACTTACCATAGATTTCATTGGTAGGTTGAATGGCATAGTTTTTAACATATATGCATAGTGATTTGGATAGTTATACGCAACGGCGATTGTACTGTGGGTAATGACTGTTCTGCATGGGCCTAAATAGCTCCACCACCTTCGCACATTCTGTCATTAATGTTTTCCCCCTATCTCGGTTTACCTTTGCTAGTTTTCGGGTAAGCCTGTGAGCATTTTGCCCCTGCGTATACTCTGTTCAAACCCTGGCCCGTTCACTTCACTCACCTTGTGCTCCTGTCTATGGCACCGATGGTGCGCATAGAGCCAAATGGTAACCAAGCTCTGTTGATATTCGATAATGCTCGAAAGGATTTGGAAAACAGTGGTTGTCTGGTGTTTATACAAAGGTTCGAGGGTTTCAACAATTCGGTTGCCCAACAATTTGCCCTCACCTTTGACGGGTGCAGAGCTAAAGTAGGTGGCATACAGCTCGAGCTCAGTGAAGAATTCCTAAGCTCTGCTACAGGATTAGCAGCCACAGGCTAGCGATGGTTTAAAAATTCCAAAGTTGATGAGGTGTCGTGCCCATTACTATTTTTATCAAGGAAGGTTGTCTCCTGTGATAAAGGTATGCCTATTTCCACCCTCAAACCTAGGTGGCATGACCTTTTGGTAATAGTTAAACAATTTGTGACCTGTGAAGGTCGGTATGGCTTGGTTTTTCTTTTTCACCTCCGGTTATTAATGAATTTCATGGGCTATCCTTTGAATATGCCGCATTACTTCTTGTGTAGTCTTTACAAGATGTCTAAGAGGTTCAAACGCAAGAAGGCTAATAGCAGCTTGTTTCACCATGGCTTGATTAGACTCATCATCGTCCACCATTTAAACCTTCATGGCGATAATTGGCAAGCCTTTCTATCTTGAAATGGCTTTGCTAGTCCAGAGGTTGTCCAAATCGACAAGGTTGTGGTCAGTGAGACTAGGGTTGGGGCGGCCGTGCCATTTCATATCCTCCTACCCCCTTCCAAACCCTCAGATTGCCCTGACTTAGATCTACCCGATTCCATAACCAATCCTTGTACTAAAGACAAAGCCGAGGCGGTCAAGAAGCCTGTGGGTAAGAAATGCAGGAGTGACAACGATGTCAATAGCATGGGTAAGAAACATGCTCGATTAATATCGAGACTTGCCCGGAATAAGACTAAGACAAACGTCGACCAAAAGCCCATAGTTCTGAGCGAGGACTTAGACTATGATATCGAGCATTTCCTAGCTGAAGAGTACCCCTATTCCCATGGCCTGTGCTCCGAGCCACCCTATGATTATGTCTCTAATTTTTCCCCATGCCTAAAGAACAATCCTAACTACCCATGAATCAAGCTACACAATGAAACCCCTGGTGGCTTAAACAAACCCTCGCCTGTGTTATCGAAGCCTGAAAAAACATCATGCATCCAATGTAATGCTTGGTTAGAGCGTTATTACGTCGACGTCCCCCTGCTGCAATCAAAGATCAAATCGTTAGAGGAACATGTGACAGTGCTGGAAAAGGAGAACGATAGGCTACGGACTAACGACAAGAAACAAAAAAACCACTGGTTCGATTGTCTTCAAGAATGTCGAAGCGGCAACAGCCTTCATCAATTCCAAATTATCATGACCAAGTTGTTTTCTATTTGTCCAGGTATGAATTTCAATTTTAATTTCATTTTATGAGTTGCTTGAATTAATATAATGAATTGGGTTTTGGGTTTCGATTAGCTCTATTCATTATTCGAAATGATTATGTCATAGTTTGATTATCAAAAATGGTTATGTTGTGGATCATGTACAATAGATTCATTTTACTAAACTCAAATTTAGTTATGATTTGGTTATGCAATTTTTTCGTGCCCAGTTTAGTATAAGTAATTGATTGGTTTGTGATTCGGTTTGGTTTGTTTTTGAATCAATTATGTTCGATAATTGATTTGGTTCGATTTCGATTAGTTTCGTTTGTTCCTAATAAACTCAAAACGACTCTGTTGATTTCGATTTATCAGGAATGACTCTATTCTATATCGAATCATTATTCTCATTTGGGTTTTGATTATCTTTGACCTATACAAAAGATCTATTTGCTAAAATCGTGGAGTTTTGTTGATTCATAACATTAATGTCGACCCCAAACTGTTTCGATTCGTTCTTGTTGGATTTGATTTGTAATTGACTGTTGCGTGCCACGATTAGCATAATCCTTTGTATATGCTTGATATAGTTATATCGATTTGAAAAACGATCATGTTGATTTCGTTTGGATTCGACAATAATTTTGTTAATGGATGAGGCGACATAAACTATTGTATGCAAAATTTGTTTAGCTGATTATGGTTTGTGTCGATTTCAATTGGTTCATGAAAACGTTTTCATTGCTTTCAAATTATCTAATGCAATTTTGTTTACCCCAAAATGGTGATAACAAATTAAACAGAGTGCATGTATCTTTGTTATCATTCGGTTGACCATGACTTCGTTTGCTCTCAAATTATCATAGAATTTTGATTTGGATAATTCATTTGATTTTCAAATAGCAATCAAATATTTGGTTGATAGTTTGAATTTAATTCTTTGAGTTTTGAATTGGTTTTAAAACGATTTTGTGTTTGATTTAGACTAGCTACAGAATCGCAAGATTCTGTAGCTAGTCTTAAAAATTAGATTTATGTTCATTTTATCAATAAAATATCCTCTTAACTTGTCTATTTTTGTCCTCTTTCAGGTACATTCGAATTGCAATGATCCATTGGGCATGTTGTGGAATTTTGGGAGATATTTCTGTGATGTAGTTTTTATTTTAAGTTGTTAGCTTGAGTCAGAAATAGATATTTGGGATATTATCCCAGATTTTTTGTAAACTATTTTGATAATTCCCACAGGGATGTTTTACCCTGTGGGAGGTCTTTAAATACTTGTTATTTTTTGTAAACAACAATCATCACCACTGTGGAGAGGAACAGACTATGGATTTATGATTCAGACTGAGATGAAATTTGATGTCTTGTAACAGCTTTCGCTTTCAATATATCAAACTTTTTTTTCAAGTTTTTTGCATATGAGTTGGCAATTAATTATCGACTACTTTAGCTATCATAATTATTTGCATGCTGATGTGATTTGATTGACATGTTGTCTGTATCTCATCTCTCCTATTTTTAAAGTACAAGAATTACTTTGTTTCAGTTAATAAATGATAGATTTCTCTTTTTTGTTAATTGAATCATTTTGTATAGATCTTTGCATGCAGATTTATCTAACTGTGAAGATTTGTAAACCATAAGATTGTTGTAATTTTTATGTCTTGTTTGTCCTGTAATTATATCTGAAGAGCACAACAGCTTCCCATTTACGAGAAGATCATGGAGAATTTGGTGCGGGTTTCCTCCCACCAAACAGCTGAATTGACCATCATACACAGGACAAACCTGGAGCGTTACTTCAGGTCAATTTGTTATTTAGTATTTAATAGTTATTTTGTTAGTATAATTTAAGTAGTTTAGTTAGATATATGTATAGTTTAGATTTGTAGTTAGAGTTATTATTTTAGTTTCTTAGTTTAGTTAATTTTTATTTAGTTTCTTTCTCATAAAACTATAAAAATTCAAAAACAATGGTCTCGCTGTCTCAGGACAGTTTACAAATGACTTTTGCAGGTTTTCATTTAAATCTGTACTTTGTGAATATTGTACATTTGTGATTAAGATTTAAATCTGTTTATAGTTGAATGTTAAATTTCGTAGAGTTATTATAGTTTTAGATAGTAAATTGTATATATTAGTAGTTCAGATTTGTTTATTAGTTTGTCTTATTTGTTATTTTTATTTAGATTAGTTCCTTAGTATATATATATATATATTTAGGACTTAGATTGGCTAACGAAGCCACTAAACCCGTCAGGGTGGGTTATCCCAAATGTCTTGTGTTATTTAGACAACCCCGGACCGGATCCACTCTTCCAGTTGACGGATGGTCAATTTCGCCCGTCAACAAATGACGTTAGAAGGAGGGCCTGCAATTAATTAATGGCACGAGGTGGTCATAAGACTCCTCCACCACCTAATCGCTCACCTATAGTGACAAGAAGTCATTCAAACGATAACATTCCCCCTCAAACAGCAACCACATCAAACGACAATCCACAGATCACAGTTGGGCCAGTAACCCCAAATCGTATAGGTGGTGACATACAAGAGATTGTCCGCCAAAATCTCATAAGAACACATAGTGCCTTAGCCCATTTGAGGCAACCAAATTGACCTTTGGACCAACCTCTAGACTTCTCTAATATCAGAGAACAACTAGGAGGCACTAACCTCACTGTGAACCCTATAGATCCAATCCTCACTCCTGCTGCAGGAGGATCTGGAATACCTCCCTCACCACCTCCATCATCCCCTTCTTCTTCTGGAGAAGACTCTGCTGATGAATGCAGTTCCCCTTCTCAGCCTTCCACACCCGCTACACCAATGGCCAACCAGAACAATCCTGCTAGACCTTGGCTCGACCAGGATGTTGTAGCTGTACCTGGAGCTCAACATCCCTTACCTAAACATCCAGAGAAATGGCTTCCCAAGTTTGATCCTGACTCAAAATAGATCGCTGAAGATCATATTAAAATGTTTATGTTAGCCATAAGACTCCGCAATGTCGAGAATGAAAATGTAGTATGTAGGTTGTTCCCCTATACTTTCGAGGGAAATGCATCTACATGGTACTTTTCCCAGCAACCCCATGCCATCGTGTCTTGGGAAAAGTTCGAGTCGTGCTTTTTGGAAAATTTCGGAGACGGTAAGCCTCCGAAAGTCCTAGTAATCGAGCTTTCCAACTTGAGAATGAACCCAAAAGAGAAAGTTAAAGACTTTAATCGAAGATTCTTAACACTTAAGAACTGAATCCCTGCGGATTCCATGCCTGCCGAGAATCTTATAATAGCATACTATGCTAAAGCCTTGCATCAAAGTATAGCTATTTGGGTTAAACAATCTAAGAAAGCCACGTTGTTAGAGGCTTTCGAGGAGGCCAGCCAGATTGAAAAAGACATACTTAGTCTAAAAGACGCTACTAGCAATGAAACATAGACTAGTTCATCTTCCAAAAAGAAGATCGAAATCCTCCCTAGACCCACTCAAAGTAAAACACAACCTGAAAGCTCTGATTTAGAAAACTTAACTAAAGTTGTTCAAAAACTGTCAAATCAAGTTATATATTTAAAAAGGACGACCGAAGAAGCTTCCTCGAGCAAAGGGCCTTACAAGCCCCCGTTCAGGAAGCCTTTTCCCACCAACCGACCTAATCCAACCACCGAGGGCCTTAATCTAGAATGTCTACAATACGCCTTTCAAACGATTCTAGAAGCCCAGGATAACTTAATGCCTCCTGAGATTCCTGAGGAGGTTGTTGAACAAGAGACAGTTCAAGAAGAAGATTCTTCTCCAAATATTTTTGGACACTTCTCGGATAGCATCTTTCAAGCTAACTTCGAGATAGTCCATCCCTATAATACTAGGAGTAAGACAGCAAGCAAACCTTCTGCCGAAAATACGACGACTGTGCCCCCAAAGAAATCTAAACCAGTTGAGACTAAACAGAGTCATGTAAACCCCAACTTAGATTATGATGTAGTTGAATATCTTAAAAAGTTAAGCGCTAATATTTATGTTTATGAGTTACTAAAATTTCCATCTTTGTTACAAAAAATGTTACAGAATATCATAGAGAATGGTAAAAATGGTAATTCAAACAAGGTTGTTCAGAACAAATTTCCTTAGAAGACTTCCACAAAGAATAATCCTGATCCTCACGATAAAGGAAGCCTTCCTGTAAATAATGTAGATAAAGTAGCTTTAGAAACTGCGAGTAAAAAGCCACAAACTACCACACTTAGCACTCGTAGAAATGTACCTCCATTTTTGTTAACTTTCGAAATCTTTAATAGAAACGTGCACAATTGTATGGTAGACTCAGGAGCATCATCCAATGTGATGCCATGGTCTGTGTGTCAGAAGATTAACGTCGAAGTTGAACCATCCACTTTAAAATCATCCATCTTGATCGAACCAATGTTAAGGTCATAGGCGAATTAAAGAATGTGCTTATAAGATTATCGTCTAACCCCAAAGTTCATCAAGTCATTGATATTATTGTTGTGGATATTCCAGAAGTGTATGGTTTGTTTTTAAGCAGGGACTGGTTGGAGCAGCTACACGGCTATTTCGTGACAGATTGGTCTCACCTATGGCTTCCAGAGAATGACAAGCCCAACAAGATCAAGGTAAATTGTGAACGCTACCTTAAGTTCATGGTCACAGATTTGAACGATCCCAACGAACCATTTACACCTTCTGCTAATTCACCCAAAGTACAAGGGATGGATACCTTTTTCGGCAATTTCATGGCCAAGGCTTCAGCTATCACCAATACATAACAACAGTCCGAGATTGTAGCATATTTTCAGCCAACAACTTCTACACAATGGTCTCATGTACCCGATAAAAATCAAATTTGGTCTCTTTATTTTGACGGGTCAAAGTCCAAAGAAGGAGCTAGTGTAGGTTGCGTTATTATTGATTCGACAGGTAACAAAACATTGATTGCATGTAGGCTAGAATTTGAATGTATTAATAATACTGCAGAATATGAGGCTTTACTACAAGGTCTCAGAAAAGCTATAGACATGAACATTCAAAATTTGACTGTCTTTGGCGATTCCAAAATCGTAGTTAGACAGGTAAGAGATTCTATCCACTGTCTTTCTCCACATCTTAAAAGCTACCAATCCGAGGTATGGAATTTAATGAATAATTTTTTTTCTTTCAATATAAATTCTATTCCTAGATTGAATAATTCTGAAGAAGATCTATTAGCTAACGTAGCTTCTAAACTCTTTCCTGCAGAAGGCTTGTCCCTGGATGCATTTTGCATTGAACTGTTGTTCAGACCATCAGTTCCCGACAACATCATGAACTGGAGAGTCTTCGACGACGATCAACAGATTATTAGCTTCCTGCACATGGAAGAAACTTTTCAAGGCGCGGTCATAGACGAATGCACTCACAACGACAATTTGCGTGATTTCACGATAATACCAGATCCGAGAACTCCTAAATCTTCATTGGACATGGTAAATTCGATCCCTAAATCTGTAGTTAGATTAGAGAAATTTTATGATCTTCAAGATAAATTCAAAAAATCGATCAACTGTAAAACCAATAGTTCCTCATTATCATATGAAAAAAGTAAACTTAGGAACTAAGGACAATCCACAGTGCATTAATCTAGGGGTAGGATGTTCTGAGCAAGAAAAAGATGCATTTATTAAATTGTTCAAAGAATTTAAATATGTCTTTGCATGGACGTATGATGACCTTAAAACTTTTGACCCTAACGTCATACATCATCTCATTCCTATGAAACCCCAAACCTCACCCTTCCAACAGAAGATGAGAAAAATGCACCCTAAGCTCGAACTGACCGTTAAAAAAGAATTAAATAAACTCCTGAATGCTAAGATTATTTTCCCTGTTAGACACACTCAATGGGTTTCTAACCTTGTCCCTTTCCGGAAGAAAAGTGGGGAAATCCGACTATGCGTCGATTTTCGAAACCTTAATAGAGCGTCTGATAAAGACAACTATCCTGTCCCACCCATGGAATAGATCCTTCAATAGGTATCTAGTTCTGAGAGGCTATATTTTTTGGACGGTTTCTCGGGGTACAACCAAGTCCTGATGTCTCCTCCAGACCAACTTAAAACTACCTTCCTCACTCCATGGGGCACCTATGCTTACAGGAAAATGCTCTTTGGATTGATTAATGTCGGTGCCACTTTCTAGAGAGCGATGGACATCGCTTTCCGAGTCTTAATCAATTAGTCCATTGTAGTTTACTTAGATGATGTGACTGTATTTTCTAAAAACAAAACTAATCATCTAGCTCATTTACGAGTCGTTCTGCAGCAATGTCGTAAATACGACATTTCCTTGAATCCTACAAAATCCATCTTTGCAGTAGAACAAGGTAAACTCTTAGGATTTATTGTGTCAAACAAAGGGATGATTATCGACCCCGAAAGGACTCAAGTCATCTCGAAACTTCCCCCTTCTACTTCCAAAAAATCCATGCAGTCTTTCTTAGGCCAGATAAACTTCATCAGGAGATTCGTCCCCAGTTTCTCTGAAATGGTCAGACCTTTGCAAAACCTAATTAAGAAAGACGCCCAATATCATTGGGGACCCGTAGAAAATCAATCTTTTAATGCAATAAATAAGGCCATAATAGACGCTCCTTCTATCATGAGCCCCAACTTTTCCCAAGACTTTATGCTCTACACTTTTGCTTCTGACCATTCCTACACCGCCGTGCTAACTCAAAAGAACGTCGAAAACAATGAAGTACCCATTGCCTTTATGATCTCTGCTTTCAAAGGCGCTAAACTTAATTACCCAGTGGTCGATCAGCAAGCCTACGTTGTTTTCAAAGTAATTAAGCATTTCCGGTCTTATCTTTTGAAATCGAGGACGAAAGTTATTGTCCCGTACCCAGCCGTCAGGAACCTATTAGTACAAAAAGAACTAGGTGAAAAGAGGGCTAACTGGGTCACCTCCTTGCAGGAGTACGACATAGAAATTACCCCAACTCAAATAGTGAGAGGCCAAGGGTTATGCAAGTTAGTTGTTGATTCAGCTGCAGGACAACAAGAAGAAAATGATACGTCAAACCTAGGACAACACGATCAAAATGCAATCTGTTGCACACAAAACTCTGTCAGTCAGTGGTATGACGATATAAAATTCTGTCTCGAACATGGGTCAACTCCCCATCACTTGGATCCCACTAAAATAAGAGCGTTGAGATTAAATTCTGCCTCCTCTCATTTGGTTAATGGTATCTTGTTTCGTCAAAATTTCGATGGTGTACTGATGCGCTGTCTTGAGAAAGACGAGGCAAAAAAAGTCTTACTAGAATTACATGCAGGAGAAGCTGGTGGTCATTTTGGTGGTGACACCACTGCCCATAAAGTTTTGAGATCCAGTTACTACTAGCCCACACTTTTTAGAGACGCCCATGCCTTGTGTCGTAAGTGTATTATTTGTCAAAAAGCATCAGGGCGGTTACAGAAACCAACCTTTCCTTTGCAGCCCGTTTCAGTAGACTCTCCTTTTCAGCAGTGGGGCCTGGATATCATAGGTCCAATCAACCCCTCATCCTCACAATAGCATAAGTTTATCATAACAACCACAGATTATTTTACCAGGTGGTCTGAAGTTGTCGCGTTAAGAGCTATGAATACCAGTCAGGTAATTGCCTTTTTAAATTCGAATATTATCACTCGTTTCGGTATCCCTAATTGTTTAGTATTCGATAACGCTTCTTATTTTTCATCTCTTGAGATGAGCGATTTCTCTTTGGAAAAATGAATTAAATTGAATTATTCTGCTAGCTATTACCCCCAGGGCAACGGATTGGCAGAATCGACAAACAAGAACTTGATTAAAATCATCAAAAGAACGGTAGCTGAAAATCACAAAAACTGGCACAATGCACTGTTAAATGCAATTTGCGCTGATAGGGTAACCCCAAAAGCTATTGTAGGAAACTCTCCTTTCTTTCTTGTTTATGGAAGAGAAGCAATTCTGCCACCACACATTTTTCTTCCTTCACTTCATCTATCACATAAAATACAAGAAGGAGACTGTCCCCCTCTGGAAAACCAAATTAGCGCTTTGATGAAGCTAGAAGAGGTAAGATCCCAAGCTAAATGTAAGTTAGATCAGCATCAACTAGTAGTTAAAAGTTGGTTCGATTTTAACTCTGCCTCTGATAGGAATTTCAAAGTAGGTGATCTCGTCTTGAAATGGGACAAACCACGTGAGGGAAAGGGAGATCACACGAAATTTCAAAACCTATGGCTTGGACCGTTTTTAGTTGCTGAGAAGTTGGGTCCCAACTCTTTCGAGTTGCAGAATCTAGAGGGGCAGCCTGACACCTACCCGGTCAATGGCCAAGCCCTGAAAAGATAATTTGCTTGATGACCACTCTTTGTATATTATGTACGTATTTTGTTTTTGTTTTGTTTTCTTTTGTTGTTTTGGTTTTGATTTTTCCTTTGTGCTTATCAGTTTTTTTTTTTTACACATACCTACATGTTGAACTATTCAGACAAAGAAAACAAAAAATTCCTTCACTGAAATGACTGCTAAAAAATTGTATAAACATCAATTGTATACTTCTGAAATTTACATCTGTGTTGGCAAAAAACTGTTGTTTGAAAGAAGTTAACTGATTTCAATCTTTGAGTGAAGCATGTCATGATCATCTATTATCTTTTTACGTTGTCCCTATTCCTTAAGGGAATGACTCAGAAGATGTCTCCCTGCCTTAGAAAGTTGGTTTTGTAAAAGAAACATCTCTGGATCTTAATAAAGGACAGTTCTAAAAAATTCTGATGAGGTCTGTAAAAAATATGTTAAAATATCATAATTTTCAGCGTCACCCTGCTCGACTATATATCTTTAAAAAATAAAATAAATCAAAAAAAAGAGTTGTGGGAAGTGCTTGTAAACCCGCCAGGATGCTGAACAGGTCTGCTTCCAGCGGGTAAATGCATGCATGACGCCAAGACAACTTCGTCGAGGTACTGAACAGGCCCGCTGGCAGCGAAGCAATGTCGGGTATATGAAAATTTGGAAATAAGAAACCTCTTGACCTTAAAATGTCCTTTATTCTGATCTGGAACTTTTGGGCAGGATACAGACGTTAGAGTGGGTTAAATGGAAACCATGTCGAGGCTATGGACGCCTGCTGGCAGAAGTGGCTCTGTGAACAGTATTGGAGATTTATCTTTAACATCGTGGCTCGCTTGTCTTAAGACTGTTATCAGCTTTCATCCTTTAAACACTGCTGGAATATTTGGTTAATGATGATGTTCATACGATTTTCTGGTTGTTATTTTTTGAGTTAGAATTTTTCTCGTGATCATAATTTGAATTTTTTCTTTTCGCAGAGATAACTGCTTCTACGAGTGTGTCGCCATTGTTGGCAACCAATTCGCTTTTTTATAATATCCTTATAAGCTGCCTACACCAGTGTTTTGAAAACCTCGATTTTTTCGTCGCAATATTTGGGATAAAACGACATTATTATTTCATGCACTTGCACACTTACCTTTGTTCTCGTTTTCACGACTGCAAGCGTGAAAACTTTAATTTCGAAGTCATATTAAAAATGTCGCTAGATTGTTATGATCACTCTTGTCTCTATGCTCATTGCGTTTCCAATTTACTTATCGATATACAATTGGCAAGACTCCAAGATTCTTTACTGATTTGGCATTTCTGTTGTTAATATGATTTCCACTTTTTTGAGATTGTGATGATTTGTTAAGGAGTGTGATCCAATCATTGATTTATTGGTGGCTTGATGTTTGATCGAGTTTGTGATGCATTGGTGGTTTAATTTATATGTTCTTTGATCGATTCACTTGACACATTGGTTTCATGAAAACACATTTGTGTTGTGGTAAGACCCTTGGTATAAATCGTTTCATACAACGCATAGTTCATATAATGAAACCCTTGGTGTGATTTCGATTTATTGCTCCGGTTTTGAAACTATGACTATGGCTCGCGCAAAGGTATAATCCACTTACCATAGATTTCATTGGTAGGTTGAATGGCATAGTTTTTAACACATGTGCATAGTGATTTGGATAGTTATACGCGTCGACGGTTGTACTATGGGTAATGATTGTTCTGCATGGGCCGAAATAGCTCCACCACCTTTGCATGTTATGTCATTAATGTTTTCCCCCTATCCCAGTTTACCTTTGCTACTTTTCGGGTAAGCCTGTGAGCATTTTGCTCCTGCGTATACTCTGTTCAAACACTGGCTCGTTCACCTCACTCACCGTGTGCTCCTGTCTATGGCACCAGTGGTGCGCATAGAGCCAAATGGTAACCAAGCTCTGTTGCTATTCGATAATGCTCGAAAGGATTTAGAAAACAGTGGTTGGCTGGTGTTTAGACAGAGGTTCGAGGGTTTCAACAATTTGGTTGCCCAACAATTCGCCCTCACCTTTGACGGGTGCAGAGCTAAAGTAGGTAACATACAACTCGAGCTCAATGAAGAATTCATAAGCTCTGCTACAGGATTAGTAGCCATGGGCCAGCGATGGTTTAAAAATTCCAAAGTTGATGAGGTGTCGTGGCCATTACTATTCGTATCAAGGAAGGTTGTCTCCTGTGATAAAGGTATGCCTATTTCCACCCTCAAACCCAGGTGGCACGACCTTTTGGTAATCGTTAAACAATTTGTGAACTGTGAAGGTCGGTATGGATTGGTTTTTCTTTTTCGCCTCCGGTTATTAATGAATTTCATGGGCTATCCTTTGAATATGCCGCATTACTTCTTGCGTAGTATTTCAAAGATGTCTAAGAGGTTCAAATGCGAGAAGGCTGATAGAATCTTGTTTCACCACGACTTGATTAGACTCATCATCGTTCACCATTTAAACCTTCATGGCGATAATTGGCAAGCCTTTCTATCTCGAAATGGCTTTGCTAGCCCAGAGGCTGTCCAAATCGACAAGGTTGTGGTCAGTGAGATTAGGGTTGGGCCGGCCGTGCCATTTCATATCCTCCTACCCCCTGCCAAACCCTCAGATTGCCCTGACTTAGATCTACCCGATGCCATAACCAACCCTTGTACTAAAGACAAAGTCGAGGCCATCAAGAAGCCTGTGGGTAAGAAATGCAGGAGTGACAACGTTGTCAATAGCAGGGGTAAGAAAAATGCTCGATTAATATCGAGACTTGTCCGGAATAAGCCTAAGCCAAACGTCGACCAAAAGCCCATAGTTCTGAGCGAGGAATCGGACTCCGATATCAAGAATTTCCTAGCTGAAGAGTACCCCTATTCCCATGGCCTGTGCTCCGAGAAACCCTATTATTATGTCTCTAATTTTCCCCCGTGCCTAAAGAACAATCCTAACTACCCGGGAATCAAGCTACACAATGAAACCCCTGGGGGCTTAAACAAACCCTCCCCTGTCTTATTGAAGCCTGAACAAACATCATGCATCCAATGTAATTCTTAGTTAGAGCGTTATTACGCCGATGTCCCCCTGGTTCAATCAAAGATCAAATCGTTAAAGGAACATGTGACAGTGCTGGCAAAGGAGAACGATAGGCTACGGACTAACGACAAGAAACAAAAAAACCATTGGTTCGATTGTCTTCAAGAATGTCGAAGTGGCAACAACCTTCGTCAATTCCAAATTATCATGACCAAGTTGTTTTCTGATTGTCCAGGTATGAATTTCAATTTTAATTTTGTTTTATGAGTTGCTTGAATTAATATAATGAATTGGGTTTTGGGTTTTGATTAGCTCTGTTCATTATTCGAAATGATTCTGTCATAGTTTGATTATAAAAAATGGTTATGTTGTGGATCCTGTATAGTAGATTCATTTTACTAAACTCAAATTTAGTTATGATTTGGTTATGCGATTTTGTCGTGCCCAGTTTAGTATAAGTAATTGATTGGTTTGTGATTCGGTTTGGTTTGTTTTTGAATCAATTCTGTTCAATAATTGATTTGGTTCGATTTCGATTAGTTTTGTTTGTTCCTAATAAACTCAAAACAACTCTGTTGATTTCGATTTATCAGGAACGACTCTGTTCTATATCGAATCATTATTCTCATTTGGGTTTTTATTATCTTTGACCTATACAAAAGATCTATTTGCTAAAATCATGGAGTTGTGTTGATTCATAACGTTAATGTCGACCCCAAATTGTTTCGATTCGTTCTTGTTGGATTGGATTTGCAATTGACTGTTGCGTGCCACGATTAGCATAATCCTTTGTATATGTTTGATATAGTTATATCAATTTGAAAAACGATCCTGTTGATTTCGTTTGGATTCAACAATAATTTTGTTAATGGATGAGGCGACATAAACTATTGTATGAAAAATTTGTTTAGTTGATTACGGTTTGTGTTGATTTCAATTGGTTCATGAAAACGTTTTCATTGCTTTCAAATTATCTAATGCAATTTTGTTTACCCCAAAATGCTGATAACAAATTAAATAGAGTGCATGTATCTCTATTATCATTCGGTTGACCATGACTTCGTTTGCTCTCAAATTAGCATAGAATTTTGATTTGGATAATTCATTTGATTTTCAAATAGCAATCAAATATTTGGTTGATAGTTTGAATTTAATTCTTTGAGTTTTGAATTGGTTTTAAAACGATTTTGTGTTTGATTTAGACCAGCTACATAATCGCAAGATTTTGTAGCTAGTCTTAAAAATTAGATTTATGTTCATTTTATCAATAAAATATCCTCTTAACTTGTCTATTTTTGTCCTCTTTCAGGTACATTCGAATTGCAATGATCCATTGGGCATGCTGTGGCAGTTTAGGAGATATTTTTTTGATGTAGTTTTTATTTTAAGTTGTTAGCTTGAGTCAGAAATAGAGATTTGGGATATTATCCCAGATTTTTTGTAAACTGTTTTGATAATTCCCACAGTGATGTTTTACCCTGTGGGAGGTCTTTAAATACTTGTTATTTTTTGTAAACAACAATCATCACCATTGTGGAGAGGACCAGACTATGGATTTATGATTCAGACTGAGACGAAATTTGATGTCTTGTAACAGCTTTCGCTTTCAATATATCAAACTTTTGTTTCAAGTTTTTTGCATATCAGTTGGCAATTAATTATCGACTACTTTAGGTATCATAATTCTTTGCATGCTGATGTGATTTGATTTATATGTTGTCTGTATCTGATCTCTCCTATTTTTAAAGTACAACAATTACTCTGTTTCAGTTAATAAATGACAGATTTCTCTTCTTCGTTAATTGAATCATTTTGTATAGATCTTTGCATGCAGATTTATCTAACTGTGAAGATTTGTAAACCATAAGATTGTTGTAATTTTTATGTCTTGTTTGTTCTGTAATTATATCTGAAGAGCACAACAACTTCCCGTTTACGAGAAGATCATGGAGAATCTGGTGCGGGTTTCCTCCCACCAAACAACTGAATTGACCATCATACACAGGACAAACCTAAAGCGTTACTTCAGGTCAGTTTGTTATTTAGTATTTAATAGTTAATTTGTTAGTATAATTTAAGTAGTTTAGTTAGATATATGTATAGTTTAGATTTGTAGTTAGAGTTATTATTTTAGTTGCTTAGTTTAGTTAATTTTTATTTAGTTTCTTTCTCATAAAACTATAAAAATTCAAAAACAATGGTCTCGCTGTCTCAGGACAATTTACAAATGACTTTTGCAGGTTTTCATTTAAATATGTACTTTGTGAATATTGTACATTTGTGATTAAGATTTAATTTTGTTTATAGTTGAATGTTAAATTTCGTAGAGTTATTATAGTTTTAGATAGTAAATTGTATATATTAGTAGTTCAGATTTGTTT
>SNQJ01S0151592.1:0-23053 GCA_010110895.2 Picea sitchensis
TAAAGAAGTAGAGTATGCACATTTCTATAAATTTTAGAGGAGATCCTTTGTCCCACAAACAAAGAGTCTCAACCAATTTAATGTTTAGCTTAACTGTAACCTTAAAATTATATTATTATTATATTTATATTATCTATTATTAATATTAACATTGTAATACAAAATTTAATATATTTCAAAATAACTTTTCATGTATTTGAAAACTTAACTTTAATATTAATTTATAATTTTGTATTCTTAATTAATTTAATTGTTTATTTAATCTTAATGTTTACTATCCTTAAAAACAATTTTTAAATGGAATGTAGGTATATCTTTATCTTAGAATTTGATGTGAACCTAAGAAAAGCTAATTACTTTATGTTGGATGATTAAGTCTTTCATATTTTAAGGTGGAGATGCATCAAAGTTCAACTGCCTTTTAGTTGATTTCTTCCCTCAAATTTGTAAATTTAGTGGATATGTGCCCCACAAATTTAAAAAGAAAACGTTTATTAATTAAAAAATTAGAAGGTTTACAATCTCCAAGCTCTGTTTAAGATTCCGCCACCGTTTTGCCACCCGATTATCGTTTAAAACAACCACAGCCACCAACTTTCGAGTTCAAGATCCGGGAGGTTATAACGTTCTTATGGTTTTAAAAAAATGCCCGTTTGATTTAAAGCAGCAAACGGTAACCCGTACACAGATACCAAAATAAAAGAAAAAGCGGAGGGGGAGCGGGCTACAGTGGAGCTGATACTGGGTTCCCACGTTAAATGGCAATGTTGGGTTGTTAAATGGCAATGTTGGGTTTCTAATGAGACTTGGGGTTTTGTGATGGGTTTGTATCACTTGTTTTCTTGACCAATTTGGTTGTGTTTTTTCACTGTGTTGGGCCTAATTTGTATTGGTGGGAGTGGGGTCGTGGGAGCGTATTGGTTGAGATTTTGATGGATGATTGTCAATAGGAATTGCCCTCGAAGACCGAGTTGGTGAAGCGGGTTTCAGGATTTAAGGTCTTGTATTGAGAAAATAAGGTCCTGAAGGCTGTGAGGAGCTTGTATTGTATGGTTTTGCTGGATGATTGCATTATGAGTTCGGGAGGTTTCTAGTAGTAGTCCGATCCAGCCTGATTGATCAGCCACTGATTGATTCTGGCACCTTTTTCTTTCACGGATTTGGGAACAGCTGAGGTGAGTCGACTACAGAATTTTATTGCAATGGGTAGAAATTCTTCTTTCTTTCCTGTGAGGTTTCTTTGCTTTGCGCTTTCATATCATGTTGAAGGGAACTCTAGGAATAGCGAAGTAGGTCTGGCATTCTGTTACAGTATAGTGCTTTAGCCATGTTATGTATGTTCTTCTCATGTTTAATCTGATTTGATCAAAGCATGGTTGGTTTAGTACGCTTCCATGCTAGAATGCTAAAATAAATTGCTGGGTATTCATTACATTACTTGGCAGTTTTAGCTTGATTTCCTAAAGCATTGAGCTCATAATATTGCAAAATAGTCTCCAGAACATTATCATTTTAATTTTTCTCCATGCAATTGGAATTATTTGAAGAATGTAGCTGATTTTTACACACTTAAGAATAGATATTTCAAATCAGCTGAACGGGGACAAAGTTCCAAATTCCCCTTCAATGAACCAACCCTCATAAGGGTCATGCCTGTCTTCTCTGCAGGGCATGCAGAGATCCCCTCCCTATTCCCCAGTGGCCCCCCTCTTCTCTCGTTCAAGCAACATTTTGTTGGATCCTTTTGGAGACTCGAGAGTACCCAAGTCACCAGGACTGCTGTAAGCAAAATAGTAAGTGGATAGATCCCACTGATCGAAAAGTGCATAACTCCCAAACCATAATGAGAATGTGGGTACTTAAAAGGCATGGAATTAAGTCGGAGTGCTGAGAAAAGCAGTAAGCAGCGAGTGCATAATTCCCAAGCCATTGTGGGAATGTGGGTACCTAAAAAGCATGGAATTAAGTTTGAGCCCCTGAGCTTAGCCAGCTCAAAATCAAATTAAAAAATGAATAGTCAGTCACAGTCTCCAAGTGCTTGATGAAATATGAATGCAGAGGACATTCATCATCTCAAGCCGTAGAAGAGAGTAAGCTTTGATTCTCAGTTGTAGAGACCCAAGGTTGCAACATATCTACCCTACACTTACTAGGTTCTCATGTTCTAGCACGTGATGGAGAATGTGAACCGGGTGACTAGGTCCCCTGTTTGGTCCCATCTGTCCCAGTGACCTTGGGGATTTCTTTACATACGAGCACTTTTCCAAGTGGATCTGCCCTCTCTACCTCTATTTAGCAGTGAGTAGCCTGCTTTTGTTTTTCTTATTTTAAGCTAGTGAGACTTGGAACCCAAACGTAATCATATCAAGGGTTAGCCATGCGACCACATGCACTCTAGGAGGCAGTGTGCAAATACAGTAGTGCCCACAGACAAGCCCTTGAAGACATCACTGAATTGCTCTTGGGAGTTATTGCATTGTTCTGTACTTCTGGACAGTTGCTGGGATTGGATATGTGGTAAAGGGAGAGGATCTCCACATATATGAATCATAGATGAATAAATCACACATGTGAAGTAATACTGGTACGGTAAGACTTGACAAACAATTCAGGAATTTATTCGGTTTCTCAGTTGTGCATCTTTCTTTGATGATGCACGTTTGGACTCTTCTTGCCCTCGCTAGGTTTTATATCAAATCGTTATATGTAATATTTCAAGGCCTGACCACTAAAGCTTAATTGCCAAAAAACTACGTAGTGCAGCTGAATGAATTTTCTAGGAATTTGAGTATCCACTTTATATTTTAATGACTTCTAAGTGTGTTCACAGCAATCTACGCATTGTCAGCACCTCCTCTATTACTAGTTAAAACTTAATATCTCATGGAAGGTATAGTGGCTTGTTTTTTTAACGATTATAATCTATGTTGTCTTGGATATTCACTTTTATTATCATCTTTTGTCCATTTTTCTGCTAAAAGCTTACTTTTAAGGATAATATTTTGAGGCTAAGTAGAATATTGAAACCCTCTTTACTTATTGATAGTTGGCCATTTTCTACGACCCAGTATATTTTATAACAGGATATCCCAAATCAACTGACTTATGATTTTGACTTACCTGAAGGCAGACATCGTTGTGAGTCTTGAATGGGATAAATAGAATTTATTTATTCTATGTGATATGTAAGATCTTTATTCCCTTTTCTTCTTCAATCAAACATTGCTGCATCCATCCATTTACTTTGTTATTTAACCTTTCTAGCTGCTCTTTTGCTTGGACAACTTGCCTTTGACTAAGATGTTTAGAACATAATTGCATGGATGCCATCAAATAACAAAGTTTCTCCATTAGCAGAAACACCAAAACCACGTTTCTGCAGAAGTGCGAAGTCTACTGGGAATTTAGGTTAAAAATGTTGACTATAATTAAGAATTCTACTTGTCAATATCAAACTTCTTTTAAATAATAAAAGGTTTCGTTAGGGTTAAACTGAATAATATTTATAAATTATCTGTCCTTCAATTAACTTTGTTTATTGCGTGTGCTTCTGTTAACAGGCATATATATATATATATTATTCATAGTCTTACTCAAGTTTCCTTACTGTTAGACAATGGTACAAAATTTACAGAATTACAAATCATATGACCATGTCGACTTATGACAGTAGATGAAAGAAATTTCCAAAGGTTTCCTCTATGAAACAAAGGGCTGTGTTTCTGAAGCCATGCCATGCTGGTATACATCCAAGTTCTATCCTGATTCCGACCCTCTACAAGGGCAGCTTTCCAGGTTATAGGGCTATAGAGTATCTATTTCCACACTACTCTTGCTGTTGAATGATAACAAAAAGCATGTAGATTACTTCTGCTGCATTGGACATGTTTTGCTGATCTGTACTGCACAGCTTGGCCTTGATGTAAAATGGCCCAGCCAGGGACTTATTTTTGGGTGCATACCTCCAAATTATTCTGCACCGATGTTTGAACATTTTTGTCCAAAGTTCGATCAAACCTCCATTCATTCTCCTATTTAGATACCTTATTATATTGCTTGGATTACGTGAACTTTTGAGTAAGATGCTAGTACCAATTCCTTCCATATATGGTCCACTGTAAAGTAAGCTCAGGCTGGTGCCACATACCTGCTTAAAGGAGGGACTTCTATAATTTCTCACCCCCCTCTGCTTAGAAATTTATGGAGCTTTGGCTATAATTAAGAAGTCTACTTGTCAATGTCAAACTTCTTTTAAAAAATAAAAGATTTCTTTAGGGTTAACCTAAATAATATTTGTAAATTATCTGTACTTAATTAACTTTGTTTATTGTGTCTGCTTCTGTTAACAAGCATATATATATATTGTTCATAGTCCTACACAGGTTTCTTTACTATTAGACAATGGTACAAAATTTACAGAATTACAAATCATATGACCATGTCGACTTATGACGGTAGATGACAGAGATTTCCCAAAGGTTGCCTCTATATGAAACAAGGGGCTATCTTTCTGAAGCCATGCTGGTATACATCCAAGTTCTATTCTGATTCCAACCCTCTCTACAAGGGCAGCTTTCAAGGTTATAGGGCAACCTACTCTTGCTCTTGCTGTTGATTAGTATCTATTTCCACACTACTCTTGCTGTTGATTAATAACAAAAAGCATGGTAGATTGCTTCTACAACACTACTTCTGCTGCATTGGGCACGTTTTGTTGAACTGTACTGTAAAGCCTGGCCTTGATGTAAAATGGCCCAGCCAGGGACTTCTTTTTGGGTGCACCTATATTTGAACTTCTTTTTGGGTGCACCTATATTTGAACATTTTGTCCAAATTATTCTGCACCGATATTTGAACATTTTGTCCAAATTTCAATCAAACGTCCATTCATTCTCCTATTTTAGACTCTGAAATATGGCACAGCCAGGCACCATTACCTTATTATATTGCTTGGACTACGTGAACTTTAGAGTAAGATGCTATTACCAATTCCTTCCATATATGGTCCACTGTAAAGTAAGCTCAGGCTGGTGTCACATACGCTGCTTACAGGAGGGACTTCTAGAATTTGTCACCCCCCTCTGCTTAGAAATTTATGGAGCTTTGGCAGTACCTATGGTCCCGAGGTTTTTCCCTTAGCAGGTGCAGTTGCTTGCAAGGAGAAGAAATGCTCAGCAAAAATTTAGAAACTGAAAATAAGCAGAGTGATATTTTTTAGTTAATTAACTTTCACATGTCACCTGCAAGTTCAAAGCAGTAAGAGCGACCCATAGTGCTTCTATCCAACTAGAGGCTAGAATTGGCCTCCAAAAATTTCTGCTGCTTCTTTTTTCCTAAGAGGAGATTCTCCTTTCTACTGTGCAGTTCATCAGGTCATGCAGGTCATAAAGATGCATACACGTAATCCCCAGTTAGTTGACTTGATTTTACCCCAGACTTAGTTTGGGAAATCAATAGTATTCTTTGAGATTTCTAATGTCAACGGACACTTTCTCGAGTTTGTGAGTAACATCATAAGTGCATTGAGGAAATCCATATTGTATATCTTGTCCAATAATTCATTGAGTTGGTATGTAGCTTTGGAATGCAGGCTCTCTTTCTTTTTCAAGTGTTTCACCACTCCCAATGGCATCTAACTCCCATGCCATTCAACCACCACAGAGCTTGCTAGGCTGTATTAAGTTCTCGAAGGAGTCTCCTCTTTACTTGGCAGAATGTGCTACTTCATGCCAGCATTTCTGAATTCTCTTGAGAATTAAGCCAACAAACTATATAGTCATAAATCCATGGACTTCTTGCACAAGTCAAATCCGTTGTGAGTGGCTGATTTTACTCTGTCCAACCAAAAATTTCCACAATTAGAATGGCTCTCGCCAAGCATTTTGCAACTGTGTTTGCCTCAGGTGAGGTTATCTTGCAATCTCATTCCCAAATGTCTAGACTCTAGACTGTTGGTGGAAATTGTATGTGATTAGTGGGAGTGTCCTTGTTTACCTTGCTTGCACCAGAAGAAATTTCTACTGATATTTAGTTAATTGTAATCGGTTACTACTGAATGAAAGATCTGGAAGCTTTCAAGAGGCCTCCCTTCTTCCAAAATGGTGGGAAACCAGGCTTGCCAATTTCAAATGTGTTTTGAGTCTTGATGCTTTGAAGGCATAGGAAAACCCAATTACTTGCCAATGACGTCTCTAAAGATTTTGTATATGAGTACCTAGTTTCCTTTTTTTATTCCTCAGTTTAAAGAACTTATTTTACTTATTGGAAAGACTTTTCATTGTCTTCTATAATTTTCCACCTTGGATTACCTTGAAGGACCAATACTATGCTGGATGGGTACTTGCACACCCGGGGCAAGGGTGCCCAAACCTGTCCCGAGTTCTTGTCTCCTGTACCGGATTTGGGACTTCATCGCATGAACCCACACGAATCAGGTTCTTCCCAGTAGGTGAGTGGGGATGGCAGAACAAAACAGGGTACCCAAACCCTGATTTCAGGTGCGTTTGAGTACTCCGGGGGTGCATCCTTTACCAAAAAATGTCTGTTTTTATTTAAAAAGGCCCAAAAATGCAAGGATAGTGTGGTGGCCTCCCACAAAGCCCTAATCCTTCACTTTCCTCACACCCTCATGCACTCAAAACAGTAAATCACTTCTAATTTACTGTGAAGAGAGAACAATCCAGCAGTGAAGGGTTTTCGGTGCTCATTTTTTGCTGAAAATTTGTGGACAGCAGTAGACAGTGAAGTGGTGAAATAGACTACTGCCTTTGGTGATCAAATCTTCCATTTCAAATTCCATTAGGCAATTTTGAATGTAGTATGACATATGTACTTGCCACTTGGTTTAACTTTTTGAGACATGAGAATTGAGGCCTATTAATTTCAATTTCAATTTTCAAATGAAAATGATCAAGGTGACTGTTCAGTGTTTTTATAATCATTGTATGATTGTTCAAAACTTCAATGAATCAATGCACATGTTTTTGCTGTTACTTGCTGAAAATGATATTATGCAATGTGCTGAGCGAATTATGGAATTGATTGTGTGGCCTTGTCTGTTGCAGGAAGCTCTGTGAATAAGCGAGTAAGCAAATTGAATTTGTGAACCCATTTCTCCAAAGATGATTGAATTAGGATCTGATCAAGCAGTTGTAAGCACTCAAGACTTCTCTAAGAGCATTATGAATGGAGAAGGTGCAGGTCACAAAATGGAAAATGAAATGGCTCAGTATGGGAATGACTATCATGAAAATAGCTCCTTATTTGATGATCCAGCCTCTCAGCTGTCTTCTAACTTAGGGAAGCTTGGGAAGGAAAACTTGGTCTATGATGCAAATATAGGAACAGACACTACAAAAGTGGATATGCTGGAAGAGTTTGAATCTGATGGGACTACAAAGAGAAAAATTGTTAAAGAGACAACGACTGGTGAAGCCAACAACAATGACGATGAGGAATCACAGGATGAGCAACAGAAATCTGAAGTGATAGCTGAAGGGAAGTATGAATCCAACACAAAAAATGAAGAGAATAATTCAACTGCCAACAAGGTAGTTTTTGTGTTCTTATACTATAAAGTCTATATATGTTCACTTTATATTACTTGACATTCTCTTACAAACTGTTAGTCTCATGAAAGTTACAACGACATTGAATCAGTGTTCCTCTCTCTTATTGCAGCAAAATGGAATCTCACCTAACCATCATTTCAAGCAACCTAAGGCACCAAAAACTGGCACGAGTGTACTTGGAAATAGTGGAAATGCATTTCCTCAGATCATAAACTCGAGACTGCAGAATCTGGGCACATATCCAAGAACAAAGAGTACAACACAAAGTAACAAGGGTACAGTTGTAATGTCAAAGAAAGGAAATGAAGCACAGGATGATAGTGCTGAAATCCCATCATCTGCTTCGAAGGGTTCACTCCACAGGCGGGTCAGCATTGGAACTGTAAGGAAAAACTCCACTATTCCACGACCCTTTTCTCTGGCTACTGAGAAAAGGGCTTCTTTAGGAGCACGACGCTCTGGTGGTGAAGTAGCTGGTGTTGAATCTAGGCACCCAATTATGAATAATGTTATATCTCCATTTGCTGAACGACGACAGGTAATGGACTGTATGAAATATCATGTAAAACTAAACCAAGGAAAACTAATCTTTGAAGAAATGGTTAGTCATTTGCTGGTTGCTATTTATTGGTATTGATGCCGCGTGGTATTTATTTGAAAGTGTTAGTTACTGGGACACGTTCCCTAGGCAAGAAAATCACTCATGATTGATGATTTTCATTTGGATTGTAATTGCTTGTACAGTCAGCTATAAAATCTGCTTCAGCAGTTTCAGAAACCAAGCATTTGCATCACAAGTAAGTAATTTTGATTTTACCTGTTCATCCTTCCTAGATTAAATAGGAAGTCTTTTTGTCAACAAGAATTAGGTCCTAATGGGAGAGATCCAAATTAACTGCTCTAAGCAATGTGCATTTGCATTATAATGCAGGATTCATCCTCCTTTATCGTAACTTTATTGTTTGTATTTGTATGATACATGAACAAATTGTGCAGCTTGTCAAACAGCCTTGGCTAGAGAAGGACAAGTTTACAAGATGCTCACGTTGTGGCATTTTGTGTTTAGTACCCTAGTCTAGATTAACATTATGTGAACTCCTATCTTATTTGTTTGTATATTTACCTTTCTTCTGTCTGACACCTATTGTTGACAATTGTTATATGCTTTTATTAAGAACACCATCGACTGGAGCTTCTAAAGGCAGACCAAGCAGTGGTACTTCTGCTTCTGTTTCCAATTTTAGGTGTAATGAGCGGGCTGATAATAATAAAAAAGAGGTAAAAGTTTACTGTTGAGCATGAGGGTAGCAATGTTTCATTTCTAGTCATGGTCTTGTCCTTCAGAATTTGTTGATTGGCAGTTTATTTTTGAAGAAAAGGCTGATTTTCTTTGTTTCATAAAATTTCCTCAGTTTAACTCAGAATTAGAAGAAAAATTCCATGCAAAGGAGGAGGGGAGAAAACACTTGCAAGCTAAGACAAAGGTTAATTTTAGTTTCATCTTTCTTAGATTGAGCATATTGATGAATAGTCTCTTTTTCCTTTTGTGCCTGTGGTAGTTGCTTGCAAAGTCTCTTTTTTTCTTTCTCTACGTTATTTTTGCAAGCATTTTGTTACATCAGGGTATGTAAATCATTATTTGAACCAAAGGTTTTTTCTGTGTTTCTGTTTTTCTATTTGTTTTTTATTTCAGGAACAGCAGGAGGGTCAGTTAGAGAAGGTGAGGAAAAGTCTTTCATTCAAGGCAACACCCATGCCCCATTTCTATCAGGAAGCAGCACCCCTAAAACCTGAGTTGAAGAAGGTGTGTGATTCATTTCTCTGGCCTGTCCAAGGGGTTGATGAGGATTTGGTTTCATTTTAAAAGTTGCACTTGTTCACCTAAACTAATGACTTTTTTTGTGAAATTCTTCTTGTATAACTTAATGGAACAAAGAGTTACATCATGGAACAAAGAAAGTTACAACAATCTAACAATAGGATTAAAAAGAAATTCCTGTCCTAAAAAAGCCAGAAATGCTAGCATATGAGCTTGTGCCCCAATGGGAAGGTACTCAACAACTTCACTGAAAAAACTGAACTTGGCTTTAACAAGCAAAGCCAAATCCTGCTGAAAAAGTTGCAATTCCCCTAAGCTAAGAGGCGATGGTTCCTCATGGAAAGTAGCATTACACTTGTATTTTCACAGAGAGCCAATATTGGACAACCAAATCATGTGCCATAAAAATTCGCAGCTGTCCCTAATCATCCAAGTGTGAGAGGACCTTTCCAAACAAGTGGGCGGTAAAAATGTAGTTATTCAGCCTAAAACCATGCCACAAAACATGCATGCATCATTTGTAACACCAAATTTGTGAAGCCTAGTCTTGACAACCAAGCCTTGTTGGAGCCACCCCAACACCTTGTGCTTGAAAGAAAATTGAGATCTCCAAATGGATTGGCACCTCCAAAAGACATGCTCAACCATTTCATTCCTACCACAAAGTGTGCATGCATCATTTCTAACATTAACTCTGTGAAGCCTAGTCACCCTGCCACTAAAAGGAGAGTTCATTTCAGTTGCTCAAGGAGTCTCTACATCTAGCTGTTGCACAAAGCAATGACCAAATGGGAATGTCACTATCTGAATCAGAATCATTTGCTTTCTCAAGAATACTCAATGGCACACCATTGAGTATTGCCTCATCAGGTCCCTCCTACTCGTATAACTGTGCATTAGGTTTACATTCATTTGATTTTTATTCTGCTTTTTTTGGTCTTTTTTCCTCAAAATGGTGAACTTTGGACAAAATGGAGCATGGGAGCTTCTGCTTTTTTGAGAGGGAGGTTCCATATAGTTTCCCCTTACATCCTCCCCAAAAGGGGATGTGGGGAAATGTTCCCCTTGGAGTACCCAAGTCCCGGGAGCATGGGGTATGTGTCCCTGTGTAACACTAATTTTTAGTATTACAGCATAAGAAATGTGTCATGATTACATTCTCCAGTGCTTCTGAATGGGCCTTGGAATTTCTGGTATCATTTTGAAAAGGCTTGCATTTGACGCTATTGAATAAAGATTTTGAGAAGGCATTCTTGTCTTGATTTGGCAAATATCAGGCTACATAATCCCTCTGACCAAGAGAGAGTGTTATGGTCCCACAAATCGCTCCAAATGTGAAATCCCCTCTTTGAAAGTTGCTTACCTGAACAACGTGGGAGCAAAGTTGCAAACCTACCTAGCATGTTGATGTTGGGAAGGTCCATAATCCCACCCATTTCATGGGTTTGCATACTCTCCCATTTGAGCTTAGGGGAAATTGTCTAACGCTTGCCAAATCTTCTTGATAATGCTGGAAACAAAACACCTAGTGGGAAGAGCCCTTAAAATCACATTACCAAGCCTAAAATCCTATTAATTCCATCCACATGGGTCGTTTCCAAATGATGTCTTGATAAAATCTACCATGGGGCTCCCCATGGATCTCCCTTACTACTCATTTACCTGCCAATAATAATCCTTGTGAGCATAAATCAGTTAACCCAAAGACACCCCTTACTTTAGGAAGAGTGCAAAGTTGAAACACACCCTACACAACCAGAGAGAGGCCTCTTTTGCCCCCTGTTTCCCCAAAGAAAGCTTGGTTCTAAAAGAGATATCCAGCTGTAAGGAGTGTTAGCACTAATTTTCACACTGTTGAAAGCTGAAATGATTTTGAAAAATTTGCAAGGGAAACTAATGTAACTTTTAGGAAAATCTGCCCAATGTGTCACCAACAGATCTCCTCTCCATTTGGGCTGGTGCTTTCCAACCTCAGGGGGGTGTCCCTAGACTTGTATGCGCTTGCTTCCCTGTAGATCTGCAAAACAAACACACGAAAACAGCATGCAAAAGTTTCCTTTGGCCAACAACCAAGCTGCCAAAGGGTTTTGAGAAATGATTTGAAATATTAATGGTGGAATTTCCTTCAACATTAGCCCTAAGAAGTGAAATAAAAGAGAGAAGAAAGATGCTTTTGGAGGTGGATTTGTCACCAAAGAAAATCCCTAAGAACTCCTAAAACATAGCACAAAAAATCATCATAATACCATCAAACTTTGAGAGCTAGATAATAGCATAACTAAGCTTTATTCTGCATAAACCAAAAGGCTGACCTTTCCTGCACAAGAATGTAGAATCTAGAAGAGAGAAAGTGAATGAGTATGCTTCCGCTGAATGAGTATGCTTCCGCTGAATAGAGAACCTTTGCTTATAATGATTTCCTCCCCCTATGCGCATTAGTGAGAAAGGAGGTCGAAAAAAGCATGCAAGTGACGCACATTGGTGGGTTGAGTTGTGTGAACTCACCATCCAACTGTCATCAAGTGGAGTGAGTGTGAACTCTGATAATCCGGAGAAGAGTAGAGTGAAGTGTCCAAGTGCTTTGAGTTTAACTAGAGAGTGGTTGAGTTGTCACAAAATGAAGAGTCCATCACTGTAGTTTGAACTTTGAGTGAAGGAAAGCTGGAGGAAGGGTGTTAATGCGTACTAGTTCAATTAGGAGTCTATCTCAGTTAAGTAGCCATGTACTAGAGAACTTGTTAGTGCTTTAGATGATGTGGAGAACTTGTGGAGTCATTGATGACTAGAGGAAAGGTAGAGTGAAGTAAGGGCGAAGTGAAGAAGGGGAACCATGCACATGGGTGAGTAGAGATGCTTGGAGTTAAGTGACAATGAACTAAAGAGGGAAAGTCAATGCGTAGTAGTCTTCTTTAGATGAGCTTTGAGTTGAACTAAAGCTAGACTCGGATGAGGTGGCAAGATGCTTTAGTTAAGTGAAGATAAATTGAGATGAAGTGATAGAAGACCATGCGCACTAGTGGAGTGGAGATGAACTAAAAGCACACTGATGAGAAGTACTCTTGGCTTTAGTCAACTAAGGAGGACACCTCAGTTAACTGATACAAACATCCAGTTGACTCACTCTTGTGCCACCTCATTGCCTTATCCATGTCATGTGCTGTAATGACTCAAGAACACCCCCAATGAACTCATGTGCCTTGCCACATCATTGTTGACTCCCCTAGGTGTCCAAATCTTGTCACATGTCACAACCAGAAGCTGCCACATGTCGCCCTACCACAAACAGACTTGCCATAAATAGACATGCCCAAAATAGTAGTTCCCCCAAAAATAGGAAAAAGTTGAAAACGTCTGAAACTGCTAGGGGAACCTTGCTGAATATAGAACGGCTAAAAATAGGCACTACTAAAACTATAAAAATCTTCCGCATGTCCACAAGATCATACTCATCGGACTCAATTTTCAATGAGTCGTCCAAATATGCGATCAAAATTGACATGCAATCCATGCTAAAAATATAAATGTCTTGCATGTTGTCCAAAAGGGGCTCATCAGACTCAGAATTTTGCAAGGATCCCAAATATATCATCATCTCTGACATGCATGCCTCAGAACCTGGTCTCCTAAAATGTAGGAGTACTGCTAAAAATAGTAACTCCCTCCAATCCGATGAAAACTTGTACAATATCTTTCTCTGAATCGGGAATACATCACTGGACCAATCCGATACTTGAACTCCATGGGAACCACCCATGGCTCAAACCAAGGTGTCTTTGGAAACACCTCTGAATACCAGCCCGATGCAATGTACTGGTCCTTAACCCTCCAGATTTGCAAGTGAGCAAATCCAGCGGTTAACAAGGAGTAAAAGAGATGTCCATCTGTAAGGAGTTTAAAAGAAGTCCAATTGCAAGGAGCGCCTATCCATAATGGTAAGCTTTTTTGAGCCTATCCATAATGGTAAGCTTTTTTGGAAAGGGAAAGGTCTCAACAATTCCATTTTTTAAGGTAACCTTCAAGCCTAATTTACTAGGATATGGATACTAATATAGATATGAACATAGGGATCCATTTTGTAGAAAATTTTGTATATAATACCACTAGACACAACATCTATAGAACGACACACACATAGTAATAATACACACAAAAAATGTTTTAAAGTATGATACTAATTCTAAATCAGATTCCATGGAGAAACACAGTTAGTGTCAAAATAAACCTACATGATAAAATAATCTGTAAACATGAATCTATTAGTTGACAGACACAAGCATGATGAGAACTTTTACACAAGGGGAGCTAATAGTTGGGCTTGTCACATATCCAGTCTAATAACATTTTTTTTGTTGTTTAGTTGTTGAAATTGCTATGAATGCTGATTTATTATGTTTCTATGTTCTTTTTTAGGGGAATTTATCCCAGATTAATCCAGAAAAATCCCATATATATCTCTTCTGGGTATGGATCAATGAAGGATCCAACACATATCCAAGAAGGATCCAGATTCGGTATGTATTTAGGCATATAGTGGGAGGATGAGGGAATTATTCGGTAATGTAGCTTCAATGTTACCTATTATCTATCTCTAGAGCTCAACAAGGGAAATATTTACACTGAAGGCGATTCCTTGATACTTGATTATTTGTCTTGGTTGATTATTTTGCGGGATGCCACTGAGAGTAGTTTTCCTATTCTGTTTTCCTCATTTACAATATCTCTTGCTACAACAACATAGGTGTTAAGGAACTACAAAGTTTCCTCCATTGATCCCCAAGTTAGCTTTAGTGTTAGGTTGAGTGATCTACAAGGTGGACATAAGTAACTGGTCACCAGACCACTAGGAAGCAGAATATCCTTAATCCAGGGCCTTAAATACAGTCTACCTTTAACAAATAAGAGCTCCTGCAGCTATATCCTAAAAGTGAGGTGCTGAGAGATAGCCCTGTTTAGGTAGATCTTTGGACAAGAATGGTTTAAATGAGTTTTCTGTTAATTCTTATCCAAGCTGAGGTATTATTACAGAAAATGGAACTAATTGCATTGTAGATGAAATTACCAAGAACCAGCTGCCTTAGCATGTGTAACAAAGCCTCAATCAACCCTGTCATAGGCCTTAATCTATATCTATCTTTAGAGCTCAACAAGGGAAAGATTTAGACCGAAGGGGATTCCTTGATACTTGATTGTCTTGGCTGAGTAATTTTCCATTTTGGCGGGATGCCACTGGGAATAGTTTTCCTCATTTATAATATTTCTCGCTAGAACAACATAGATGTTTAGGCACTACAAAGTTTCCTCCATTGATCCCAAAGTTAGCTTTAGTTTTAGGTTGAGTGACCTACAAGGTGGACATAAGTAACTGGCCACCAGACCACTAGGAGTTCCTTAATCTAGGGCCTTAAATACAGTCTTCCTTTAACAAATAAGAGCACCTGCAGCTATATCCTAAAAGTGAGGTGCTGAGGGATAGCTGTGTTTAGGTATATCTTTGGATAGGAATGGTTTAAACAAGCTTTCTGTTAACTCTTACCCAAACTGATGTATTACAGAAAAAGGTACTACTTGCATTGTAGAAGAAATTACCAAGAACCAACTGCTTTAGCATGTGTAATAAAGCCTCAATCAACTCTGTCATAGGCCTTAAAGAGAGCCTTTTACTACTCCTTGGTCCACCCAATGCATTCCTAGGCAGTAATGGGAATCTTAAAGATAACCTCACCTTGATAGACCTAATTTTCCCTTGTCTTATGATCCTGGAGGCCACCAGCTGAATTCAGTTTGCCAAAACTTCTAGGATCTTGAAAGGGACATCAAAGAGGAAACCTCTAATTGGACGTCACCAATGCTCCAAGGTGTACAAATTAAACAAGTCCTTCCGATCTGCCATATCTTGAATCTGAAGAGTTCTTTATCTTGTGAGCATGAGTGATATCTATTCCAACCTAAGTTGCACAAAACGGGGAAACGTTTCCAAGTTTCCGAAACCGGGACGGTACGAAACAGGCCCCCCAAAAATGGAAACGTCCGGGGAAACGTCGTATATAAAAAAATTAAAATATATATATATGTATATATAGTTTTTTTTAAAATAAGACATTATATTGCAAGAAAAACATAATGATGCAAAAAAATGCAATAATGATGCAAGAAAAACATAGAAAATGCAAAAATATATATATATTTGACTGTTTGGGGGCCCCAGGCCCCCTTTTTTTTCTTATTTCGCCTCAAAGACGCCCAAAACGTTGGCCGTACGGGCCGGTACGGCCAGGAAACACCGCCGGCCGTACCGTATGGCGTTTCCGATTTGGAAATGTTGTACGGTACGGCCGGGGGCATTTCCTGGCCGTACCATACTAGTTTCCGGCCCGAAACCGGGGGGGGGGGGGTGTTTCCTGCAACTTAGATTCCAACTCATGGGACAATGGAAGAATGACCTATTTAACTGCTTCCTTGGTCAATATCCTTTTGTCCTAGCGATATCTAGAGGTAAAGGTTTTATGGAAATCCTATTGGAAAGCACCTACACCTATTATTCATCTTCCTTCACCTTTCCTTTTGGATTTTTAAGATTTAGAGTTCTTTTTGATGCATGCTGCCTCTTAAGGTATAAGTTTTCATGGAAGCATGACCTTCTCTATCCCAATCAATTCTTGATCTAATCTTGGCATCATACCTCTGCATCTGATGCTCAAGCTCTTCTATGGCTGTTTGAGGAAAGATACAAATGTCTTTCTTGAAGACAAACCAAGCTGAGCTAAGCTGTTCTTGTTTTCCAGGGTGTTTTGTGTATACCTCTGTTTACTTGGAAAGCACCTACACCTATTATTCATCTTCCTTCACCTTTCCTTTTGGATTTTTAAGATTTAGAGTTCTTTTTGATGCATGCTGCCTCTTAAGGTATAAGTTTTCGTGGAAGCATGACCTTCTCTGTCCCAATCAATTCTTGATCTAATCTTGGCATCATACCTCTGCATCTGATGCTCAAGCTCTTCTATGGCTGTTTGAGGAAAGATACAAATGTCTTTCTTGAAGACAAACCAAGCTGAGCTAAGCTGTTCTTGTTTTCCAGGGTGTTTTGTGTATACCTCTGTTTACTTGGAAAGCACCTACACCTATTATTCATCTTCCTTCACCTTTCCTTTTGGATTTTTAAGATTTAGAGTTCTTTTTGATGCATGCTGCCTCTTAAGGTATAAGTTTTCGTGGAAGCATGACCTTCTCTGTCCCAATCAATTCTTGATCTAATCTTGGCATCATACCTCTGCATCTGATGCTCAAGCTCTTCTATGGCTGTTTGAGGAAAGATACAAATGTCTTTCTTGAAGACAAACCAAGCTGAGCTAAGCTGTTCTTGTTTTCCAGGGTGTTTTGTGTATACCTCTGTTTACTTGGAAAGCACCTACACCTATTATTCATCTTCCTTCACCTTTCCTTTTGGATTTTTAAGATTTAGAGTTCTTTTTGATGCATGCTGCCTCTTAAGGTATAAGTTTTCGTGGAAGCATGACCTTCTCTGTCCCAATCAATTCTTGATCTAATCTTGGCATCATACCTCTGCATCTGATGCTCAAGCTCTTCTATGGCTGTTTGAGGAAAGATACAAATGTCTTTCTTGAAGACAAACCAAGCTGAGCTAAGCTGTTCTTGTTTTCCAGGGTGTTTTGTGTATACCCTGTTTACTTTCAACATGTTAAAAAGGTTCTGCTCTATATCACAATGCGTTCTGAGGATGCTATGTGATAGCCTAGCTGCTGCATTGAAGTAAGACTGTACACTTTTCACATAGGTGGGCAGAGGGAACCCTTTCCATCAAGATATGGGCTGGAGTTGACATTGGATACAGTTGTAACTTGTAAGTGGCATTGACATTGGATTTCTATCTTAAGATTTGGTGGGGGGAGCTTAAAAAATCTTGGTTTTATTAATCTAGATGATAAAGAGCCAGGTTCCTTAAATGGCTACGCCTACCTCCTAAGAATGGTATTGTATGGAGGAGCCTGACTGTGTGACCTTGTTGAACCCTGTTTATAATCTTTAGTATAAGACCTGAACCCTTTTGGTTCTGGGTGTACCAAAAATATCTGTTAGTTATTTCAAATTCATGTGATGATTTCTGTATGCTTTCTTTTGATAAAACTTGTTTTGCCTGCATCTGATCATGCACTTCTGGTTGCAGATACCTCCAACTCGCCCAAAATCACCAAAGTTAGGGCGGAGAAACAGCTCCATTGGTCTGGAATCCGATGTCAATCCTAGTCACAATAACAACATCAAAATGCACCTTCAAAAGCCTGGACAAGATAATGCATCGAAGACTCCCTCTAAAGCCAAATCAGCTGTAAACAAGACTATGCAGAGTTCGTTGACAACCGGACCTGATAAATCAGTCAAGACCAAGTACAATGGATCAAGAAATCCTGTTACTCCAAAGCAGAAGGCTTCAAATATCCCAGAAACTGGATATCTCAATGAATCAACTGAGAATGACAAAATCCCCACAAGCAAGCCTGTCAACGATTCCTCTGAAAGTTCAACAAATGAAGAGAAGATCATGCCGCAGGAAGCTGATGGCGTTGAAGAGAAAAATGAGCTCAAACCCAAGTGTGGAAACGATTGCTCTGAAAGTTCAACAAATGAAGAGAAAGTGATGCTGCAAGAAGCTGATGCTGTTGAATAGAAAATGAGCTTAAGCCTTGAACGCTTAAATGGGTAAATTGATATTAAATCCAATGATGAAACTGACTTATATACAAAATCAGAGACCTTTATCGGGATTGCGAGCACAGCTGCACTGGTAGAAAACATGCAGGTCTGTGGTGGATTCAATTGAATGGCACTAGAAGTAAATTCCTCCCTATGTTTAATCACAGAAAGCAGTAAAATATTCAAGTTCTGCTGCTGGAACCGCTACAAGTATGCCTTTGCACGGACAAAATAAATATTGTCCATACATATTGAATTTTCTGGTGGTGATTATTGTAATAATTTCAACGATTTAGCAGTATTGTGATATTCAATTTAGTTAGAACTCCGCTACCATGGGATTGAACTGTTGGATTGTAATTAGAGCTCTATTAACACAGAAGACCATTGAAACATTCCACCTTCAAGGTTTTGCAGCTGGAACCGCTACAAGTATGCCTTTGCACGGACAAAATAAATATTGTCCATACATATTGAATTTTCTGGTGGTGATTATTGTAATAATTTCAACAACTTAGCAGTATTGTGATATTCAATTTAGTTAGAACTCCGCTACCATGGGATTGAACAGTTGGATTGTAATTAGAGCTCTATTAAAACAGAAGACCATTGAAACATTCCACCTTCAAGGTTTTGCAAATGATAAAGAAACAAACAAACAAATGTAAAGAATAATGGTAAGTGTACTCGGAACCTACACTCAGCTTTAAAACTGCCACTCTGCAAATCATTATTGAGATACTTTATCACAGGTAAATATACCCATTATCTGGATTATGATTTCTACAAGCAGTAGCATTAAAATTTTAGGATTTTTGTAGTCACAAGTAAGAAATTTGCACCAATGAAAGAAAAAAATTCTTGGGCATTTTTGTTTATTGATAGCTGAAAAGGCTTTTATATTGTTTTTTGTAAGTATTTACCTTGTCATTTTACAAGAAAATGAGTTGTGGTGTCTTTGGACACATTTTTTAATGCTAATCGTTCTCCGTCATCTTATTGGTTGTTGAGTCGTTTTCCTTTATGAATGAGAGAGGGATTTTTGTATCTTGCTAACAGGGAAAGGCTAATGCTGAAATGAAGGCCCTTTGATTGTTTATATCGTTATGGTTAGTTCAATTATTAACCCGGTCGTAGATGAAGTGCTATTTTTGTGATGGTCTAGTAGATGGAAGTATTTGCTAAAGCCCTCGGATTGTAATATGACGTAATATGACGATGAGCCGCTTTATCTACTGCCATGGGGATTTAGTGTTTGAGCTTGCAGGTGTTTTTTTACTGGTTTTCCCTATACCATACCATACTTCAAATCTGTCGTTAAGGTGAGAGTTGTTTCATAATCAGTATATGTTTCTTTTTCATTATACAGTTTAAAAATGCCACTTACCCAAACTATGATGTATTTTTTAACTTATTTTATTGTATTTAATAGAAAATAAAATAACATCTTACAGAACTTCTTCATTGTTTCCACAGCTTCATGTATTTTATCATTTGAAGCTTGTTTCCACAGCTTTCATGTATTTTATCTATTCAAGATGTTTTGTTTACTAAAATATATTTGTAGCTTGATGTATTCTAAATGTTTTGTTAATTTTATCTATTATTAATATGGAAATTTGTGCCAAAGCAAGTTTAAATTATTGTAGTCTGTAATTTTATCACTTCTCTATATAATCAATTGAGTTTAGCTTGGGTTATAATCAATTGAGTTTAGCTTGGGTCGTTAGGAGGAATGTTGTTATTCTCTCCACCCAAGTTCAATTCCTGCAATTCTCAAGTAGTATTCTTCACCATATCAACAAAGCTACTCGAATCCTTTATGTAGGAGCTTGTTTGTCCTACTAAATGCCCCAACCAAAAATTTGACCAAATCATAAGTTGGAGAGCCAATTCTGTTCACAATTAGTTTTAGAGGAATGTTATTATTAAGGGACTATGGAGATTTTAGGAGTGAGACGCTTCTGAATAAGCATTCCAGTTGGATTTATTGATGACTTTCTTGATCTCATTGGTAACCTTATTTAAAGGATTACCAGCCATCTTATAACTTCCAGTGTTGATAAATGATAAATTGTCGATCATTTTGTTTTGATAATCTTGTTTATTCAACACCACTGCAACACCTTCTTTATCGGCCTATTTATCTGACTTAAGCTTCTTAACAACTTCGAATTCTTGTTTTTTAATATTAATTTTAGGGCTTTAGCTTGCCTTAAATACGATTGCCATCATTGTTTCAAAATATATCAAAATGTCACTGCTATCATTGTTTCAGAATATATCAAAATGTCAAAATTTATGCCTACCCTATATCAAAATGTCAAAATTTATGCCTACCCTTTGAGATAATCTTATAGATTTAGAATTGGTCCTGAATGCGCTACTAGAACATTGCCTAATTAACTGGTTCAGCACTAAGATAACTTTACAAAACATTATTAAGAGATGGATTACACTAGGGGGATTCAAGCTTGACATGGACCTGAGAGTTGGCTAGCTATTCAACGGAACCCATTTCCATCCAAGACTTGACCTTGCTGCACTGTTGCTTCCTCTTTTCCTCTACCTAGTTCATAGTGAAATGTGCTAATGGACGGATTTGATGGAAAGGCCACAGACTACCATTATCTGTAAGTTGCTCTCCTCTCTATCGATTTGGACACTGTTCCCTGCAGATCCTCAATTCTTACTTCCAAAATTTCATTTTTTCTACTTGCAAATTCTCTCTTTTTTCTTGTGAGCTTTGAGCTGGAGTGGTATTAATGACATGCCTTTCCTGTTGATCCTTACCATTTCCAGACTAAAAGAGATAGTGCGTCCTGAACCTCTGCTATCTGGTGATCATTTCTCCTCATGTTCCCTAAATCTACGGTTTCACACAGAGTGCAGCGGTCCTGATTATAGAGGCAACCTGACATGTTTCCTCTATTTTCACTCCACTCCCTTTGCAGCCCAAGCTAGCTTTCAAACTCTTCCCAAGTTTCATGCAGACAGATCAAGAAATGTGAGAAGTAAGCTATGACAGAAGGTGCGATGTCCCCAGGTTCTTCGCATGCCTCGCTGATTGAGAGAACAAAACAGATGAGGAACCACTTCCCAGGCGAACGAAATAACCCACATTTACCCAACCACCCATCGCACCTGCAATAGTAACATCTCTCACTACCAACTTTTGATATGGAATGCCCACTTGCAGGGACATTAATAATTGTCCCGTCTCCGCTTACATGCCTTGCCACTTATCCTTCTTTGATTGCATATGAACCATTGTAAACAGGGGTTGATACCTTCGATAATCCAACTCATAGGAGGCGGGACGTGGTTAATCCACCCATTTATTATAAGTTTTGCCTTTTTGTTCTACGATTGCATTATGAGCCTTTAGGACTTGGATGAATTCGATTCTATCATATTTTTTTGCCAACTCCCGAGACCTTTGAATGAACCTACTCGATGATGGCTCGAGTTGTATTGCAATGTATGTGAATGAACCTACTCGATGAGATGTCTCGAGGAGTGGTATTGCAATGTATGTGTCGGATTATTATTGAGGACTCTCCTATCACAGTGGTATAGTGTAACCAGTGATAATCCATGATATAAGGCGTAGTTTAAAGTTAGATGTTTATTTTTTATTTGGTAATTATTATTAGAATTGGGTAATGTGATGGTGGGCAAAATCACATTTTTATAGTGTTCAAATGAATTTTTGAATGCATAAACTGATTTAGTACTAAAAAATTTCAGAATATAATAAACCACTAAAATCTGACATTTCAATTATTTTTCTAAATTTTTAGTCAAATAAAATTGATCAGAACAAATGAAAAAAAAAAACATAAAACTTTTATATTATGTCATGATATAATCCCATTGCCATCCTTTCAAGTTCCCAGGGGAAGCTTAATTCCTAATTTCCTATCAAATCAATGAGGATCTATGCACTTGAAGTCAAAGATTAACCCATGTTGTTGCCTTCTTAATTGCCATTGATGAAACTCACCGTCCCCAATAGTAACTGCCATGGGCCATGCCTCCTTGGTCTGCCAAATTGATTGTTTCGAGGCGTTATTCAGCCCAACAACAAGCCTTTTATCTACATTCTTCCCCCTTCATCTAACGCGATGATGTTGCTACATTCGACGCCCTTTGAGAAAATTGTTTCATTGAGCAATCCTCCAGATTGCAATGTTATTACTCTCAGAGTTGACTTTTCTTCCTTGAAGATGGCTATGTTCCTTGTCAGTCATATTTTCCAACAGAGAAATTTACGAGTATACTTGGATAGTTTTCACAAATGTACTTGGATGTCTTTGTTCCTTGTCAGTCATATTTTCCAACAGAGAAATTTAGGAGTATTCTTGGATAATTTTCACAAACGTACTTGGATGGTTTAGATGGTTTTCATGCAAGGTTTGAAACAATTCTCGCTAATTTGAAGGTATTTCAATATGCCACCCCAAATTTGCAAATGCCAGATTCCATATGTGATGAATTGGAATTCCGGGAAGAGGTGCCTTGACGTTTTTTCTTCCACACAACATAATACTGGTTTGGACAGGACTTGATTGCCATGTCTCTTCAAATTCTGGGCAATCAACAATCAACCATGGGCCATTGTCCAACAGATAATCCTCACTTTTGGTAGGAAATCCCCCACCAAAATATTCTTCCAAATAACGGACCTCGGAGACAGTTTATTCACAGAGCTGAACATGGTATCCTTGCTTTTCTATATATGCACCTCCTTGTATCCCCCATCCTCTTGAATCTTGCGAAAATCTATTGAGTGGGGTAGCACCATGCAAATGGGTCAATAAGAAGAGGAATCGAGTCTTGAGAGGGTCTGGCAGTGTTAATTCTTTCCATCTAATCCATCTCCCAGACTTTGATCTATCAAAGCGAGAAACCTCAAAGAGTGAGCATATTCCCTGCCATTGCCACCATTCCC
>SNQJ01S0151595.1:0-15362 GCA_010110895.2 Picea sitchensis
AAACTTACCAAACAAAACTCCGACCACTACAGAAACTCACGAGCCCAAATTTCAAAACCCCGACTAAACAAAAGATCGACCAAGCAAGTTGGGAGCATGCACAGAGGTCAAGAGAAAGACAATATGGAAGGAGCCTACACAGAGGTTGAGCGACAGAGAAGGAATTATCATGCACTGAGGTTGAGAAAAGGAAGGAACTTGCACAAAGGTCGATCGACAGAGAAGGAAGGAGCCCACATGAGAAGGAAGGATCCCACATGAGTGCAAGTGACAGAGGATATCACCCCACCAACAGAGGAGAAATGTCACCTACAAGATCGGTAATTATGCTATGCACCTCCCATATTTTTCTTCCTTAAATCTATTCTACCATATTGTATAAGAAAAATGCCCGGGGGTCGCTCGTCTTCGTTTTCCTTATAGTACTTTATAGAGGATACACCTTCCACACCCTTCCCTATTAGATTTATTTTCTTACCTATTGTCGAGCCTTCTACTAAATTATTAGGGTCTGTCTCAACTCTTAATATAGTATTGATCAAGGAACTCCTCACATTTTTCCGAAATCCAAGAACCAAAACAACGATGGGATTTTTCGAAGAAATCTTTGTAGTTGCATCCCTGATTTTCTTGTATTGATAATCTAAAATGTGTTCCCTTGTCATCTTATTGTAAGTGAAGTAAGTGGCAGCTGAAGCGGTTGTCCCTAACAGCAGGAGTATCACATTCATAGGGCTTGTCTTTGCTTTCATCCCCCCCCCAAACTTAAAATGCTCAAATTTCCAGCTAGTTGATCTAGCACTCGACCAAGACACTAATGATATGGAGGACAATGATTCAATACCAATTCCTTCTCAACTTATTTCTCTATGACTTTGATTTTTTGTACCTCTTCTACAAGTCCACTGCAAATATGATTCTCCTGACACAATTGATCCATGTTTTTTGCAAACACTCTTCGGGTTGATTTATTATCAAGTTTGGTACCCTAACCATTGTGTAAATTTTTCCATCAGTAATGATATAGGAAATCTCCAATATCATGTCATCTTCAATATTTAGATTGGTCATCTCCAACATCCTAAACTCTGATCTAGAAAAGAAAGTCTTATACAATTGAATTTTGGTCTCAACAAAAATTGGCGGGTAACAGGCCCAAACTTGTTGTTTAGAGATTCCATGAGAATGCTCATGTTGTGAGAGATGTCAGTGACTTGTGCTTCCAGCTTTGAAAATCTGTGTTTCGACTTATCCTGTGAATTTTTATTGCACTCATCCACCATGGCTAGGGTTTTCATACTTTACATATCTTGTGTGATGGAATAGAATGTTTTCCCCAATTTGTCTTGATATTCTCTTGAATTATAATTTTCATATGTTATCTTGTATTTTTGCACCCAAACCAGTCATGAGAAATAGCTTCACCAATTTTTGTTTTTCAAATGCATCATATATTACTTCATAGAGTAAATAGTTACATCATGGATTAGAGAGTGTCACAACATACAAACAAGAGGAGAACTAGGAAATTCCTACCTAGAAAGGTCCAAAACACAAGCATATGGGCATGTGCCCTAGGAGGAAGTGACTCAACATCTCAACATAAGACATTAAACTTGACTTTGATAAGTAGAGCCAACTCTTTCTAAAAGACCCCCAATTTCCCTAGGCTAAGGGGGAATGATTCCTCATTAAAAGTAGCTTTACATATGTGCTTCCATACAAAACCAACTACAACCAACCAAACTATGCACCATAATGATTTGCTACTATCCTAAATTATCAATGTGTCCCCTAGAAGAGGACCTTTCCACAAAAGCAAGGAGGTAAAACGTAAGTGAAATTAAACCTGAAACCATGCCCAAAAATTCTTGGTGGAATGGCATCTCCAAAACATTCTCAATTGTCTCATCCTTACCACAAAAGGTACATGTAGTATTTGGAAGACTAGATTTATGAAGTTTGGTCTTGACAACGAACCCTTGATGAAGCAGAAGCCACCCCCATACTTTGTGTTTGAAAGAAGAATGAGATTTTGAAATGGATTAGCACCTTGGAAATCAATGTTCCTCTAGATCCCTTAACCTCCCCCTTTTGTTCAATTGTGGGACAACATTGGAGTCTGTGCTTATAGATAATAGAGGTATTTTTCCACACTTCTAAAAAGCTTCCTACTCATCCATTTCCAATCCCTCCATAATGGGCCTGATCCATGAAGCTACATTTTAAAGAGACAACATTCCAAAATCATATGGCATATGCCCTCTAACACATCTTTGTGTGAATAAATTTACCTTTTGAGACTGATGAAGATCACCCCAGGTTTTCCCTTGCTGGTGATCATGGTCCACAAATCCTTCCAAAAAGAAGACCTTTTATAGCAAGTCTCTATCCCAGGAACACAATGGAGAGTCTAGGCATCCCCTTTGCTGACAGAAATGTCCAAATCAACCTTGACACCAAACCCCAAGCATTTTCTGGCCCTTCAAATTGCCATGATAAAAAGCCCAAAACTATTTTCCATGCATCACACACCCTTTTGAGTAGATCCCAACTCGAAAGAACAAAGGCCTTAACACTACCAATTATGTCACATGGAACAAAAGGTCCTTTAATACCTTGAATGTGATGAACCTGTTGGATCCGAGCTCAAAATAAAGATTGTTAAGGAGCATCACCCTCCACTACCAGTGATTTGAAGTTTCTATTGAAACACATAATCATATATGTAGAGAAAATAACAAATTTCTTGAACCTTTATACAATATTAAACCTTATGTTTTCTACAATGAAAATTCTTAACTAGTGCCCTCCCAATATGGAGGGGGGGAATATCCTAAAATAAGAGCCTTGTGATTTTATCCTTTTGACTATTGTTTGCTTTCAATGTGAATTTCCATTTTTATATTTTTATATTTTAATGGTATTTTTTATTGCTCTGTATCAAAATAAAATGGGTTGAAATATCTTGCAAGACTGCTTCCATTTATCTAGATAATTAGCTCATAATTTTTGTCATTAGTAGTGCACACATAGTAATCAATCAAGAAATTATTTATTTGCTTGAAACCTCTTGCTCTTTCCCATAGCTAGTTTTCATTGAAGTTGAAATTCTTGCATTTCATTTTCGTCTTGCATGGTTTAAAGAGTTGAGTCGAAATGCCATCAGTTTCACGACCACTCCTTTGAGTAAAAACAACCTAAAATCAAGTGCTAATTAAAATTTATCTAGAAACTTTTTTAGGGCTCTTCAAACCCATTTTAGCTTAGGTGTAGATCTTTGGAATAGGATTGTCAGAATAAATTTCCAAAGCTACTAAACAAACATAGAGTTTTGAGTTAGGGAGTGAAATCCAGTTGCTATATCACTGAATTTGGGAATCACTTTTAACACAAGGGTCAAGCACGAGGTCACATTGCAGTCGGTAGAGTAATCAACCCTGCTTTATTGGTCTTGGTGTAGTGGTTGCACATATTACAAGGATCAATTGGAAGAAACCTCTCTCTATGAGGAATATCTCAAAGTGGTTTCGAGCTTAGTTACCATGCCCTTGCATGTAAACCAGATTGTTGATTGTCCCCCCTCTGCTTTGGTATAGTAGGTGGTACCATAGAGGCCATAATATTTTATAATTTCTACCCAAGGTGACAGCACAAGGAAGGTGGTGTTGTACCTGGGATCAACATTGGCTAGACTCACTCAGACTCCTTGGAGGGTTTCCCACTGCTCGGTGAGGAACCTTGCACCAGGGCATAAGTTCGTTAAGTAGGTTGTCAATGTAACTTTCCCACATGTTGAAACTCATCCCCTTCGTGCATCGATCCTGCGATGTTGGATTCCATCACCAACTAGCGCTTCTTTGTGATAAAGTTTGTTTGCATGATTGACTCCTATATTAATTAGTGTGTTTTGTGTGTTCTCCTTAGTAGGCCTTAGGATTGAGTATGTGTCTAATGGCATCATTTTCAAGGTCTTCCAACCAGCATCGTGTCCCATTATTGCCACTTGTTGGCATGTGTCATTTGACTCCAATCATGCCCCTATAATGCCTAGATAGTATATGAATAGTAATAGAGAATGATACAGGTGTGAAAGAGTAACACTATGGTAATAATTATGAGCTTACTGTGATACCAATAATATACTATTAATGAAGTAGAACCATTGTACTAAGTAGTGTTACAGCGTGATAGAACAGAGTTGGTTTAGCTTCTACGAATTTGGGTCCTAGTGTTGCACATTGAGTTACATACCTTGTAAATGTTTATAGTAAGTGGAATACTATTAATACCATTGATTACAATAGGGTTAACCATTGTAAAGGAAAAGTGATAGTTGAATATCCATAACATATCCATAGCTCTTATTACTCATGGAATTAGAATACAGTACTTAAATAGAATGGACATGATACTTGCTTGTTATGATTTACTTATACATAGTATCTTACTCTAAACCATGATATGATATTGTTTTGATTGATATCACTATTAATTAGGGTAATTTCATATGTTCAAAGAAAGTTAATCCTATGGGTTAATTTGGGTAATCCTATGTGCAAAGGTACTTCTTTTGGCCTTCCATCTAGAAATAAGTGGAAGACTATATCAGGACATGTTCACATTGTAGTCAAAGAAAAATTGCAAACAAAGAGCTTGGGTTGTAACAACCTTTGCCAATTCTCTTCATGGATTTTGTTAGTGGTTATCCTACCACCAAATGCAAACATGATTGAATCTTTGTAGTACTATACAAATTCTCGAAGAAGCTAGTTTTTGTAACTTTCCACAACACTATTGGTGCCTCTAAAGTTGTCAAACTCTTATTTTAACATGTATGGAGTAATTTTATCTTACCTTTGGACATCAATTTATGATCAGAACTCTCAATTTCTCAATCTCTTTTGGAAATCATTATGGAACCTCTTAGGTTGTCAATTACTCTTTTCTACATTTTTTCAACCCCAGAAAAATGGTAAAATTGAGGTAGTTAGTTCCAACTAGGTTCATGCTTACTACATATATCATCAAAAACGAAAGTAGTGGAATCAATACCTTCATGTATTGAAACATAGCTACAACAGGGCCGCTCATATCTCTATTGTGCACTCCCACTTTGATTTTTTCTTTTGGTTTTTAGTCTCTTGCTCCTTCTAAGTTTCTTTTTCTCTTCCAGATCCATCCATCTTCAACCAGCAGAAGGAACAAGATAAATCTTCTTCTTTTATGAAAACCTTGACCAAGATGGTTGGTCTAACAAGATCCTTTTCCTCTATGTCTTTTCACATAAGGTTCAAGTTCGACATGTGGTTGTAGATTTATTTGGAAATACGTTTGATTTTCTCTACAACCTTCCTCAACCAATCAAGTATTCATATATCCCCAAGCATGAGGTATAGGCAGTGTCCAATGCATGGGGTATATAAAATGGTTGGGTGTTTCTCCTTGAACATATTATTAGTAGAAACATAGTTAGAGGCATTATCAATAATGGCATGTACAATAATTTGGTACACTCACCTCCACATTACTTCATCCAAAAGATGAAATAATAGATGTGCATACTTCACATCACTAGAAGCATTCATCGATCTCAAAAACATATTCCTCATGGGAAATAAAAGAATAAATTAATTATGGAGAAGACTTTCCATTAATCCATCTATCAAATGTGATGGTACATCCCACTTTGGTACATGAATCTCTAAGCTCTCTCAGGTCATCATTTATGTGTTTGACTTGATTATGTAAAAGTGGCACCCTCAAGTCATGAAAATTAGGGACTTCGAAGCCTGAATCACATGCAACTATGGTATGTAACATAACTTGATAATAAGGTGAGCGGTAAGAATTAAAGGAATATTTTCATCATACCACCAGTTTGTCGTGTATTGGAAAGTTTCTTCCTTGTATTTCTTATTCCACTAGATATTGACGGTGCCCTAAGAGCTAGGGGTGGTGAGAGTGAAAAAAAGGCATCAAGCTGCATCTTTGATACAAGTGTGTCATCAATAGAAGGTTGATAAATAAATCGAAAGGGATTCTTAACAGAACAACTAGTGGAGGGTGCTTGACAACTAGGCTTTACACTTCCACTCTCATTAATGCGAATCTCCCCCTTTCCATATCTTATCATTAATCTCTTTTTTCTTGGATTTTTCCACATTCATATCGTCAACAGAAGCTTGCATTAGGGATTTAATTCACGACTTTAGGGCATGCTTCCACTTTCCTTTGTATTCTAGTTAAGTGTTATTTCACCATATGTATGCCCCCTTTGATTTCCTTCTAACAAAATTTACATATACATTTCCAATTAACCTTTTCATAATGGCTCCATGCAGGGTCTCTCATTTTCCCGAGGGTGATGATAATGTCTCAAACAATGAAAATAAATCTGCAATTTCAAAATTGTCCTTGATTATTCATTTAAACATAACTCAACAATTTATAGAAACAATGAAGGATTGAAAAAAAAATCACATATATTCAAATGGAAATTGTTAGCACTAGAAGTTACTCGTAGACTTCTAGAAGGATAAGCCTAGTACCCATTTGAATATTAGGATAAAATCATTAAAGAAGGTTTGCTAGGTGGATCAACTAGACTGATCAAGAAAGGGTGAGGGAAACAAACTGCAGATCAGTAGCCTACACCATTGGGCATGGATTTAACACAACAAGTCTTTCCAAATATAAACTATACTCTCGCAAAAGAGGGAACTGTATCCAATTCTTAGAAATTTCAAGGTTTTAGGAGATATGAAGAAATGAAGGAGACACATCCATGAATATGTCAATCATACATCAGGTTTAATTAACACATTCACTCAGTAGAAAATTCAATAACTGGAAATTAGTCCTAGCATAGAATTAAAATGATAAAAAAATAGTGTATGTAAGACAGGCATTTACAACAGATCCTCTATTGATCATGAATATGAAATACATCAAACATTGATACATCATGTACAAGACATCATCATATTTAATCAGGAGGAATAATTAAAGATCACAAGGGAAATACACACTAATTATCAGACACGATTGATTCTCCAATCAAGACCTATAGCATTAAATTCAGAAAAACAAAAGTTTTACAACACAATTTCCAAAACCTAGGGTTGATCTCCTTAACTCTCTCGAGCTCCTCTCATTGAACTCCTTTAGGTCTTATTTTTTTTACAATATATAGAGAAGTATCATATCAAATATAAAGGGGGTCGAAATCCTCCGTTAGCTAAAGATAGAGAGAGGTCACAACAGTCTAGGGATAAGATATTTGCAAAATCTGTCCATATCCTATTATCTAGGATTTGGTTTTTGACCAACTAAAAATGTGCTAACTGAAGAGAAAATCATGGGATTTGATAGAAAAATATTCAAAATTCATCATCCAAATTAATTTGGGGTCGTTATTTCCAAGTTCGAACTCCACCAAGTCAAATTCTAGAACTTTTTCTAGTTTCGCAATGCACTTTCGCTGCAAAACTGTTTTAAGAATTATGTAGTTGATATTTTTCAATTATCTCCTAAACGTTGAACCATATTGAGATGATTTTTTGTCAGCAATTTAATATCATTATAATTCTTCTTCACACAAAGTTTGAGCAAAACCCATTTCACGGATTTCGAGAAAATCCAAAAATGGTTGTAGGATACGGTGGCTTGTTTCCCAAAAAACTGTGAACTATTTTGAGCTGAAATTAAATGGGTTTCTTCATGTTACCCTAATGTGTCTCCTGTTAAATTTTCATGGCGAACGGATGCACGGTTTGAGAGATATGGTGAAAAATAAAATTGTACAACAAAGCCCTGTTTCAACACTTTCACAGCGTCATTATACCACAAGCTCGTTGTGAAACCTTTGTTTTTGTCTGTATTCAATTCTTCCAACACCAAGATATTTATCAATCCAAAGTAAAAGATATAGTTCTCTTCCTACTGAGGTTTTGTTTTTGATTTATGTATCATCTTCCTTAAACTCTTGTACAACTAAAAAGGATTGTCAAGGGGTTTCTTACTAGTGAAATGTAGCAACAACCTGAAGTGGTATTTCAGAACCAGATGAAGCCTCCCTTCACAAGTAAAGTATATTTGTATCACATGAAGAAATTTGTCATAATATTCCAACAACCAGCTTTTGGTCACTCCTTTTGACATATTTTCTCTATGGTACTTAGGTTTTAGAAAATCATCACAATTGTTGATCTCAAACTTCATCACTTTGAACCACTACTCCCCAACGCGTGGTATTTCTATAGCAGTAGAAATTGAATCTATGGAAACTTCAAAATCCAAAGGTCCAACCCTAGTTTTCACTTCATTATAATTAAGAACAAAATCTCTGTCTACGGCTCTATGATATCCATGTAGCTTTTCACAAAACCTCATACATCCAACCTGCTGAAATGAATTGATAAAATTAGGGTTAGCTTCCAATAGTTGCATATCTTAGGGCTCAAAATGCATCAGGGAACATGATCTCTTACGTCTGCCCTATTTTTCCTTGGGTTCCATGATGTCTACTGCAGTCTGCAACTGAAGACGAATCGAACTAATTGTTGAAGTGTGTGGCCTCTTTGGAACGAAGAATGCTTTATAGAACCTTGAATTGCTAGTTCATTTAACACATACAAAATACGTAATGACAAGACTTTACGACCAAAATGATATCATGTGACATGGATTTAGAATAAATAGAGTTTAATTAGGCATTTAAAACCATGATTTCAAAATCTTTGATTATTTTGTAGCACGAGCTATAGAATTTAAATTAATAGCGCCACACATTTTTCGATAGTTTTGTAGAATGTGTAGTTACAAAACAGGGGATTGCACTACAAAACTAAAAAACTTTAAAATTATGAATAGGATTGTATTGAAAGAGGTGAAAATACTATACAAACAACTTAATATGACCTTAATGGACTATGATTCACCTATACACAATCTGACAATGACAATCCCACCCTTTGAAAAGACTAAAAACATTGTGTCATGTCATAAATTTGACTTTATTTATTAATACCTGACACAATTATGATTCTAGGGCTCATCATGGAACTTCAGAAAACCAAGACATGACTTAATAAAAACAAAACAAAATAAAATAAAATGAAGTGGAAATGACTCCCCAGTACATTTTATGTGCTAACAGACACAATAATTCAATCTAAAATATCCTCCAAGCTTGTAGTGTTATGTAGATCATTGATTTGGATTCTATATCCACCAATATCAACCCACAAACAATGCTAGATCAGCTCCAGGTTCACTTGAATCAACTCTCTTAGACACAAATTTGATATCTTCAAATGCTCACTAATGATCAAGGAGAAGAGTGTTGGGTAAATAGATTGGTAGGCATCAGTATATTGCATGGGATTAGGATTAAAAGGAGGGAACCTTTTCTTTCATTTTTTTTTTATGCATTCTGTCGAGCCATGAGTATGACTGGTTTCAATCATCACTACCCTATTTAAAAAATCACTAGTCCAAATTGATCTCAATTCATGATTTTTAAGAACTAGAGCATTTTGGCCTAACCAATTTGGACTTTAATCTCATTGACTCCAATACCACTGGTGAATGAATACTAGTTGAGTGATTATATTGACCAACCTCGTGGTCTCAATTATATTCTCATCAACTTCAAATTAATTATGATCACTATATTTTGCAACATGAGAGGATATAGCAATTGTGTCATCTATAGGAGGCAGAATATGAGGAACATTTCATCTTCAAGTGCCCCATCTATTAGGAGTTTCGAGGAATATATCATTGTTTGTTTCATAATTAGGCGAGTTCCCTCTCCACTTTTATTTTCTACCCTAACCAAAGGTGTTTGTCTCTTTACATATATGACAGGGTGACTCTAATAAGGAAAACCTAGCAAGGTTCCTCCAAACCCACCTACTTATGTTGATTACCTCTTTTTTCAATCTACTTCAATGCTTGGAGGCACTAACCAACATGAAGATCATCTAATGGTTAGCATGATAGGTACCAAATCTAGGAGACCATGCACAACCTCTCGCTCAGGGATCAGTAGCAGAAGCTATTAGTTAAAATAACTTTGGTATAAATGTGTCTATTCACCAATCTTGCTTGCAAAATTTCTTCACAACTAGTTATATAAGTAGCTAGGAATTTGCGGGCTATTTTGGTGCATATAAATAGTGTGAGGATGAGGCATTATAGACATAAAAATGCGGTGAAGGAATAAATCTACTGGAAATAAAATCTTAAATACACAAGTTGACTTTATCTCAAAATGGTATGATCATAGAATACACAATTATATATCTAGTAGTTTGCACTCACAATATTTGTAAAACGAGATTTAAATATTAAAAACATAAAAAAATGACAACTTTAGAATGAGATGAATAAAAATCAATTTAAGAAAGAGATGAAGTAAATTTAAATAGACAACTTTGGTAAATTTACTTGGATTTCATCAGTTTAAATTACAAACTTAAAAATTTGTAAATTTGTGAGTGATTGTCGCCTAAAAGAGGATAAAAATGGGAGTTTATATGTAAGAGTGTGTGTGTGATGTTTTCTTCATTGTACACTTTAATAGAATTCAAATATTCATAATCATTCTACTATATATAAATCTTGGGTTCTTCCTAAGAAAATCTTCCTTGGGTTCTTCCTAGAAGCACCATAAAATTGAATTCTAACAAAACCGGCTAGAATGATGTCAATAATAGTGAGGAGCACTAGGTTTCAGAGGAGCCATTCCAAGTTTACATCCTAGAGGGATGAATATACCCAAGAAAAAGAACATATGAAACATTGTGGGTTGTATCATATATTATTCGTCATCACCTCTTTAGAGGACATTTATATCAACATTGTCAACTAAGTACTAAATCTCAAGAAGGTTATTTCCATGCTAGGAATTTCATGATCAAAAATCAATTATTTTCTTTATAAATAAATAGTTATTAAAAATAATATTGGATGAGAACTTTAAAGTATACAAACATGGAATCATTGGGGGCATCAATGGAGCAAAACCCCCACACAATTCCTACCAACAATATAGTGATCTAATATCGAGCATGGGCATCTTGTCCACTATTGATAATGAACAAGGTTATCCAAGGGGATAGTCCACAAGTAAACCTCCCCATCCTTCATCATGCTATAAACCATGTAACAAAGAGATATGACTTAAAGAAAAAAAATCAAGCTATAAACCTCCTATGAGAACAAAATATCATGCTTAAAGCAGAAAGAGTTCTACAAATGAGTATGTCAAGTGTCTCCCAAGATGCCTCACACATTCAATGATGTAAGTTTGAACTTCATGGGCATACTTCATCAAGTGCCTACTTGAGGATTTCAAATTTTGTGGGTGTATCCACATTGTTTATCATGAAAATTTTACCGAGAGTGTTGGGGGTAAGGTCAAAAGGTAACCCACAAATCATAAAGAGAATTCCAGTCATTGGATCTCCTTCCTAAACATTGTAGGTGTCAGATTTAGTGCTAACTTTAGACTACAAGCAGTCACATATATAATTAAGGATATTTAGCATAATTTCTTGGTCCTAAAGAGAATTTACAATTTTTTCATCTTCAATGATTTTCTTGGTGGGCCTTTCACTCTCAGTAAACTTAAGAATAAAAGCATGCTCATTATTTCTTCATGTTTCTATGGTTATCTTGTCAATTTTATAGAAATTTGGTTTGTCCTTGAGGGCTTGTCTAAAATCTCAAGAAATGAGGAAACAATGGTATCTGACCCATTTTTATTTTTTGATTCTTCAACAACCAACAAATGTTGAGTTCCCAATTGAATAGTTGCAAGCATTCTCCTTTGTTTCTGTACTTTGTCATTCCTCCTTCTTTTCATATTCCTCTGTCCATATCCTCCATTACCTTTCCGTGTCAAATTGTTTTGGCCCTCTTACATACCTTATCACTCAAAATTAGCATAAAACTAAGTTTGAAATAGGGTACCTTTTATAGAAAACAAAAAATAAATTCTTTAATCGCTTAGCAGAGTTCCAATGTGGTTAAGTCAATTAGGAGAGGTGATGATTTCATTGTATCATTTTAGATATATCAGTATATTCTTACAATCCTGGATAACTATATATCTGATTCGATTGACTGAAGGTACAACCAAACAAGTGCATGTCAGATATTTCTTCCTCGAGTGAGGGAAGCTCGGGACAAATAGAGGGAAATGTGACTGCATCTAGTAGATATGATACACGAACAAGGACCAAAGGTGAAAAGTTTAGAAGAAAATTCCATAGACACATGGAATTTTTTCTTTCCAAAGGAGGATCATGCTCTTATGATGATGAAATCATAGGATACATAGAGGTGTCACTCAGGTATAAGCATCTGGTGAAACAATGGATACCTAAGGAGATTCCTTTGTTAGACACTGACTTCATTGTCAACAATAGGAAGTATCGCATTGGACCACCCTCCCTGCATGGCCTGGGGTTATTTTCCATGGATGGAATAACTGTAAAATACAATATAGTAAATGAATTGATGAACTATGTCGGACCGCATTACAATTATAACAATTGGATGTGACTGATCCGATACATGCAAATTATGCGAAGATATGCACTCACCACAAATTATATGCAGCTAATTAACAATGATAAAAATAAGGGAGTGACTATCTATATTGATGGAAGGCCTAACTCTTCTGGAAATATCACAGGGTTTATAAACAACACATGACCTGGGACAACAAACAAGTAATCAAATTGCATATATGAGGGACGCGAAGGGAATCGGGTAGTTTTGTGTGTAATAAAAAAGATAGCTCCCGAGAAAGAGTTATTAGTGGATTACCATTTGAATCAAATAGAAACATCGACTAATAGTGTGCAAGTACTTATGCAACACCTTTTTAAGCAACCTCTACTTATTGCATTATATTTTTTATATCTTTAACAATGTTTGAAATATTTCATGGCCCTAATTTTATAATAATATGGGAGGCTTATTGTTGAAAAGTGCTAGCCACAAAACATGAAAACGATTAACAATTTCTATTTACACTTAATGCGAATTTTATTATTTATTTATATAATTTTATTTTTGTGGCAATCAATTTTTTGTTATCATTAACAATTTTTTAAATGTTTTGGGGTTCTAGTTATATTATAATGTGGCAAGATGATCGTGGAAAAGGGGTAGCCAAAAAACATGTAAAATATTAACAAATTTGACTTTGATTTTACGTGAATTTTATTATTTGTTTATATAGTTTTATTTGTGTGATGATTAGTTATTTCATTTGTTTATATAACTAAAATAACATTGATTTTGTTGAAATATGTAGTCTACGGGCTATGATGATCATGATTCCCCCAACGACAAGGAGTTGTATTCATCCCCTGATCCAATGGTAATGATTAAAAAGAAGATCACTAAAGAAAACAAGGAAATTGTTCTCTTGTTAGACCATGCGGATCAAACTCTTGATGTCATAGAAAGGACCAATATAGTTATGACACAACTTAGTACATATCAGGTAATAACCTTAATTTAAAGTGATTTTTTTATATACTGATAAGTTTTAGCATGATAGTTTATTTTTTAACTTTTACATTATCTAACGAAAAAGCATTTCCTTTCTTATATAGAGATATTTGGAGCATGTTCATCCCAGTGTCAATAGTAGTGGCACTGCAGAGATGCCACAAAGTCCTGACGAGGTCCATCATATAGTTGTGAGACCATTTACTTCTCCATCTTCCACACCTTTAGATGAGATCCATGGCACACATTGCTAGGCATCCACACAACGAGAAGGCTCTAGAGATGGTGACATAGATGAGGTTGATGATGTGGTTGATATGGGTGCATTTCCTAGATCTAGACATGTGACCAACATGGGGACCCTTTCGTGCACATTTTTGGTCGACAATAGTAGACTTCCATTAAAACAAATAAGACTCCCAGGTAGTTTTTCATATTTTAACGGTTTCATGTTGTCCATATCAAACATAAATCATATAGATTATTATTTTTAAATTAATGATCATATCTTTTTGCGTGTACAAAATGACCATTTTTATAAGCACCTTAAGAGAAAGGCCTCGTTGATTTTTGGGGAAACCGTACACACAAGGTGGAATTTCCAGAATTCTAACCTCAAAAAATAACTTTTGGATTATCTTGAAGGCCTCTTTGGAGTAGATACCTTCATCAAAAAAGTGGTTTCCTATGAAGTGGGTGAATATTTGAAATATATGCGGGATGTGTATAGACGAAATTTGGAAGTCAATCCTAGGTATGAGCGCCCTCCCTCGATTCCAAAGAGGGAGTGGAAGGCATTCATTGATGATGCAAAAGAAAAGAAATTGAGAAAAACTGAAGAATGAATAACTGGTACCCCAAGGTAAATTACAATATTTTGAATTCAATACCTTTAATTTTTTTTAGATCTAAATAAAAGTGTGGTATATAACATACTTGAAACTTTTGATGATAGGTTGTCTAACTGACGCAGACGCCACCTCTGCCTCGGAAGAGCCTCTCTGCGCTGACCTCCTGGTCTTAACAGNTTCCCTGTCATGGCTTCTTCACATGCCTGATCTCTCCCCGACTAGAAATTTTGGGTTTCGGGGTTTCGCGATTCCCGTTGTCGAGAACCTCAGTCTTCTCGATCCCCCGATCTCCGATATCCTGAAATGTTGAAACGGCTTCAACAGCATTTAGTCCTCATGGCTACCTTTTGTTCCATGTGACCACTTTTCCATATGACCGTAGTCCTATGTATTTCGCGATTTTGAGCTTTCAAATGCCGAAACGCATGAACCCTTTGTTCTCAGGATTCCCGATCCTCCGAATCTCGATTTCCCGAAATGGTTTCCCTCTCGGGATTTTTCTTCGAAAACCTAGATTGTTGCCACGCGTCCCCTCGAGATGGATGATCCTCGTTGTTTCATGATTTTCGGTTTTGAAACACCAAAATGCCTATGGGTTCTTTCCCTCAGAACTCTCGAAGTTTTGATTCCCGATCCTCCGATATGATGAAATGACGTCAGTTGGCCCCACAATGGAGCTTTCCACCCTATCGGGATTTTGGACTTCGCAGTTCCAAAATGTGCATGCTTCCTGTCTTTAGGATTTGCGAAACGTCGAATCCCGAAATCCCGATGGACTCTCCTATCGGGATTTTTCCCAAATTCTCAAATTTCCGCCACGCGTCCTCCTATGATGGATGGTCCTCGATCATTTCGCGATTTCACGAAATCAAATGCCGATGTCCTCCTATCCTCCTAAACCCTGAAAATCTGACATGCAAAATGTCGAAGGCCTCTTGATCGTCGCCACCTGTCTCAACTGACGGACGGTCCTGA
>SNQJ01S0151597.1:0-23052 GCA_010110895.2 Picea sitchensis
TTCACCAAAGAGTCATTTTCTTTACAAAATCTCATACATAAATCTTGGACCAAAGTCAAACTTAGACATCCCCGATGGAACATACAAAAGGACCTCTGACAGAAAACCAAAACTAAACTCTAAAATTTGGATCAACTTGCCACAGATTGCTTCCCACTCAAATCTTCACAATAGCCTTTGTCAGTCATGAAAATTAATTCACAAACAGACAAGTCTACACAGACTATCAAAGATAGATCAACACATTTGAAAAACAAGTGGTTGAATGATGTGATTCAGCCCTGAATATTGTTGTCTACAATAAGACCCTGCTATCATAAAAGAGAATTAGGCTTGTGATGAGTATATGAATGAATGAAAACTGAACTATCTCAACATAAACTCAAAGAGAAAACCTTAGTATGCTTCTTCTTCTATATCCTTTCTTCCTCCCTTTTCCTTTTTCTTTTAAACAAATTATAATTGGTTGAAGTAGTTGAACCAAATCATTAGTTAAGTTAATTAAAAGACTCAACCAACTTTAGTTAGGGGGGAATTAATAATCATAATAAGGGTTATAAATAAATAATAACTAGTAGTTGGGACCCCTTGTGACTCCCTTTGTTCTTAACAATCATAACATACTAGTCAATTAAGAAAAACACACCTCCTTGTGACTCACATCATCATAGTAACATTTGGCAATTTATCTCAATAATGTTTGAAATTATTTCCAAAATATATTACCAACATATCCAAGAAACATGCCATATGAAAATCTGAAGTCAATTGTCATCAACAATAATAAACAAAAACTTAAAATCCATATTTCCCGATTTGTGATGCAATCTTTCCCTTGCTGGTGCTATCATCTTTTATTCCTTATGAACCTGCCTTAGGATGTGTGGAATATGCAAGCCTCATATTGTTGATCATATGAGGGAAATCGTCCTTCTAATGCAAGTGGGATGACATGTATTTACCAGAATTATCTGAAGATGCGGAAGGGGCAGTAGTGGCCTTCTCTTTGACAGAGGCATAGTAGGCCTCAATTTTCATCCTTTTATTTGAATAGTGCATCCATGTATGCATGATTGATTAGAAAATAATATTTTAAATAACCATAGATGACAACTCTTAAAAATATTAAATAGATTTGGCTCATCAATGTATCAGACTCATGCAATCCAATCCATACAAATTGTTTTACTGTTCATCAATGAGAAGGGGGTGAATAAAGGGTCCTGGGATATGTGAGGGGTTTGTATTGAGAGAAACNAAGACAATAAAAATCAACTACAAATCAAAGAAAACATCACTGTAGTTCAACCAAGACACTGCTATTGCCAATTGTTTCAACACATATTTTTTCTTGACTGTAATCAATTTTGGAACAGGGAGTGAAAAATGAATGTGGGAAAGTGATGGGATTGTAATTAGAGAAAAGTGAATTAATGATGGGGAATGAGAGCGGTTACTATTCACAAAATTAATCAAGTAATCCATATAGCCATTCTGTTAAAAGGAGATACGCCAACCAAACAATCATCATGACCAAATAACAATTTATGTGTCGAGCCACCCAAATAACCTAAATAACCTAAAAATTATCCATATTATACACAGTAACAACCACCCAAAACACCACGATGCAACATTCCCATTCTACAATTCCAAACACACAGTCACAGTAATAACTCAACCCATCGTGTCGAGCTATTAATCTAATACAGTATTGCTTCGAAATAATCAAACTGCAATCAACCATGCTATGTAAAACTTAGGCTCATTCCTAATGACACAATCAAATAACCATAACACATATGGTGTATGGAAATTCTACAGTCATCCCAGTTACAACAACCACTCCACCCCAAAATCTCATATTTATAATGACTATTTATTCGTGGTGAAGGAAAACCACACATTCATTATGCACAAACATCATTAGACAATTGTAACCAATGCCGAGTCAAACATCCAAATAATCTTTAGTGAAAAATGACAGTGACTGTGTATCAACCAATCAACCAATTCAATGTTGAGCCTATACTTGGACTGTCGTAACAATCAACAATCGAATTAACATGCTATGACAACCACACATACCCATGCAACGACATAGAACGACATTGTGACCTTCTCATTTAAAACCATGCTGGATTATCAAACACAAAGACAATGACTATGTATTTTGAACTTTCCAATTAACAATGCAGGGTTTATCCATTGTGATAACACCGGCAGTAAGTATATATCAAAACCAACACAATTGTGACATGACCAACTAGTTGAACCTGTACTCAATTTCGTTGACAATACAAAATCCTCCAACAATAACGAAGTATAAAACCCGATAGAATATGTTGGTCATCTCTATCAACCTTCAAACCTATAGAGTTAAGGGTTTGCTTTGTGACCAACACGGGGAAAGCTAGAGCCAACTTCTTTGAATGGTGAAATCTTAGAAGACCAACAATGAATATGTAGAGAGATCCACAACTTATTCATGAACGGGTAATAAATCGCACGACATGAGGGCTAAAACATAAGGGTGAGGCTCCAATTTGGCCTAGCAATGATATTTAACACATCCAGGGTATAACCCTCGTGGTTCTCCAATCAAACAACCACAATGCTAAAGTGAAGACAAGGTTGAGAAAGAACCCAATAACCCACTACACAACCTTTAATGGTGAAAACAAACCAATGCTCAAGTGAACAGAAAACAGTGACACAAGGTGCTTCCAACATTAAACCCACAAAACCCAAAGACTGGATATAGCGACGAATGCGTGAAGATAGCCAGGCACCCAAGACCAAACAAAAACCCTCCTACTAAACCAACAAGGATAATAGAGAGCCCTTATGGCTGCTAACACCTAGGATGGCCCAATACAATTTAACTTCAGACATTATCACAAAGAAAGCCACCAACAATTCATTTCAAAATCACAATTTTACACAGTCACAATACTTAAGGAAAGCATAACCCATACATTTGAGCCAATATCTATTTCATAATAGAAAAGACTCATGGATGGACAAAAAAAAGACATACCTGTAATCCAATCACTTTAAAACGTGAATTGGTCAAACGATTCCTCCCTGCTTGAAAATCGAAGCATAACCCCAGCAACAAGGTTGAACAATAGCCTAGTGACTAGGGTGGCGACCATTGGAAGGAGTAAGGGTGACATGCAGTAAATGAACATCACCTCCAAACTTAAGTTCATTCAATTCATTAGTACACGCCAACCCCTAATCCAACAAATCATTCGATTGAACCATACATTGAAACCAACAACCCTTAATTGCCAAGAGCGCTACCCACATCTCGTATTACCATTACAAAACTATATTGTAGTGCATTTTAACTATGTTTTATATAGGTTTAATAAATTGCATGGCTGTCATATGTTAGCTAGGATTTACCATGATCCTTTTAATGCATATAGTGTAGCATGTTAGTATAGAATAGTTCCTTCCTTTTGCATTTTTGTTTACATTGCTTAATCTCTTTTAATTTTCCTTTATTTGTTGTTACTAACATATATCTGTTGCAGGTGTCACGAGTAATAGATCCACGAATAGACAACAATGGTACCATCAATAACATAGGTCACTGTAACATAAAACTTGGGCTTGGAGTAGCAAAAGAGACACGCATAATATGCCTGATCCATCATCCCAATAAAATAAGATGTCATCAACCATGTAAGCAGCGTCGAACAGTAGCAAAGCATAAAAAAAAAGAACTAGAAATGATCTCCAATCTACAAGGTGGTCCCACGTACTAGTATTATTTAGTGTTATAATAATAGGCTTTAGCAACACTTTGCGGGCAAAAAATTCGTTGTGATTTTAATCGTCAACAAACTGGCGACTCCACGGGGAAATTTTTTTTTAACAGATTTAGAACTCAGAACTCATGGTTTTGTAGACCAAGAAGAGTAATTTTATAATATCTAACCCGAATAATTATGCAACAGGGGGAACTGAGCGAATTTAATTGAAAAATGATCAGAATTGGGAATAACTCATGAGAAATGGTAAGTATGAGGGGGGTTATCCCTGTATGCATAATCATTCAACCAGAATCGACTCTTAATTCAAGGAGAAAAATTAAATGCTCTTTTATTTTCAAATGGATGAAGAAATGGAAAGAAGAAGCGGGAGATAACCAAACTCTTTATAAGACAGCATTGGAAGTAGATAACAAATTCAAGTGTGTCCTCAGGAAAAACATCATAACAACTGTATAAGCTTGATTGTTATTGACTAACAATATCTCGCAGGAGTGTCACTGTGGCATAACTGATCCAACATCTTATTTCTGACTAAACTAAAAGATGACAAAATGTGAAAACCAACAAAATAAAATTACAGAAAATTAAAATAGCATAAATAAAGTGACAAAAAACCGTAGGAAATTCTAAAAACAGAAAACGGAAATCAACTACTGTAAGCAGAAAAGAAAAATAGTGAAAAATGAAAACAGAGCTAGATTACTAAAATAAAGAAAATCCAGTCAACGTTAGATATTTTCAAGTTGGTTCCATGTAATGCTTTAAGTGAGAGCCGTTAATGTTGTAGGAAAACAATCGCTCTTGTAAGTCTTTTAGAATGTAAGAATTTATACCAAGACAAAAGTGATCTTGAAAGGACCCAGCCATAATTTCTAAAATTTTGAATGTCTTCCCTTATCAACGTGAGTTGAATCCCATAGAAAGACTTTTTCATTGACCTTAAACTTGACAGCCTTGACACTCTTGTTGAAAAACTTCTTGACAGTTTGTTGTCTCCTTTTAATATTATCCAAAGAAAACATCCTTTGTTCTTCCAAAGCTAGTAGTGCATTTATCCTTTGTGAAACATATGAAGAATTTAATTCTTCGATCTATATCATCAACCTTAAGGAAGAAAGTTCCAGCTCAGTTGGCAATAGGTATTCTTGACCATAAACAAGCTAAAAAGGAGTAAAACTAGTGCTTACCTTGGCGGTAGTTCGATCTGCCTAGAGGGCATAGGTGAGGAGAGTATGCCACTAACGAGGCTTATATTCGATGAGCCTTTTGACGATTCTTACCAAATTTTTGTTGGTAGATTCAGCCTGCCCGTTTCCTTGGGGGTAATAAGCTGATGAGGTGAAATGTTTAACCCCCAACTTGGCTAGAAATTGAGTCAACTTAGAAGAAATGAAAGTGGGGCCATTGTCCATAATAATCTCTAATGGAAGACCAAATTTGGAAAAAATGTTATTTTCAATTAAAGAAATTACCCGATCGTCTGTGGAATGCTTAAGTGGGACAACTTCAGCCCATTTTGTAAAATAGTTTTTGGTTGTTGAAGTAAAAACTTGTCCAGATGAAGAAGGGGGATTAATAGGACCAATAAAATCCAATCCCCACTTTGAAAAAGGAAATTCTGGTAGGACAGGTTGTAATGGCATCGTTGAAAGGCATTCTTTCCCAGCAAATTTTTGGAACTTGTCACAAGACCTCAAAAAAACATAAGAGTCATGAAAGATTGAAGGCCAACAATATCCTTTTCTAATAATCTTGAAAGCAGTATTTTTAGTAGAAAAATGACCCCCTACATGAATGACAAAATTTGATGAGCCATGAGCTTCTTGCAACAGTTTTTTTGTGTCTTCATTGTTTACACAACGAAGCAACACACCATCAACAAATATTCGAAATAAGAAGTCTCCTATAATGACATATCTTGCAGATTCAAGATAGAGTTTTATCCTTTGATGAGTGTCTAAGTTGTATGGACATCTTTGGTTTTGTAAATAATAAACTAAATTCTTGTACCAAGGATGTTCAAACACAAGGAGCATCTGATCGTCAATGTAAAAGAGAGTTGACAGGGAACTATCTTCTTAATCAATTTCTTCACCATTCTCAGCATGTTGAGCCAAGTGAAGGGCTAGGTCATGTCCCTTGAAAGTGGTATAATTCACGATATTCAAATCATTTTCATGGATCTTGGCAAGCCAATGTGCAAGTTTTCCTGAAAGATAAGTCTGTGAGAGAAAAAACTTGACAGCAAGAAAAGGGACCTTTACCAACGTATGCTTACCTAAGATGTAGTGGCGAAACTTTTCAATGACCTTAACAAGAGAGAAAGCATGTTTCTCAAAAAAAGAATATTTAAATTCATCATCAGACAAACTTTGACTCATGTAAGCCACCAGGTCATCATTTTGCATGAGGAGAGCAGAAACTGCCTCTTAAGTAGCATTAGTATATATCATGAATTCCTTCTCAAAATCTGGCTTCGCCAAAACCAGTGCATAACCGATTGCTTTCTTAATCCCTTCAAAATCATTTTCAACATCGTATGTCCAAGAAAAAGAATGATATTTCCTAAGAAGATTATGAATTGGCTTGACTGTCATAGCAAAATCTGGGACAAACCTACGGACAAAGTTAATAACACCCATAAAATCTTGAACTTCTTTCTTAGAAGTGGGACCAAGAAGATTATGGATAACATCAATCCTTTCAGGATCGATGCTTATGCCTGAATCAGAGATGATGTGTCCCAGGAGTTTTCCCTCAGTAATACCAAAAATTGACTTGGAAGGATTTAGAGAAATGCCAAATTTCCTACATCTCATGAGAACTTTTCTCAAATGACCAAAATATCTGATCAGATTTTAGAGTATATCGTTAAGTCATCAAGGTAGATTTGAATGATCGTACTGATCAAATCATCAAAAGCTAATTTCATAGCTCTTTTAAAGGTGGCACATGCATTAGATAAACCAAAAGGCATACGTTCATAAGCAAAGGTACCCCGACGAGTAATAAAGGTGGTTTTATATTTATCTTCCCTTTTTACCTTGATTTGATTGTAACCAAAAAAACCGTCAAGTAAGGACATCATTTGTGACCCTGCAACTTGTTGCAAAATCATTTACATGTTAGGGAGAGGGAAGTGATATTTTATGCTAGCTCGGTTTAATGCACGAAAATCAACACATAATCTGATATGACCAGTTGTTTTCTGAACAGGAACCAGATTTGAAACCCACTCAGAATACTTTACCAAAAAGATGATTCCAGCCTTCAAGAGTTTTTCCAACTCCTTTCGAATAGTTGCTTCTAGTGCAAGGCTAATAGGTATTTGTTTTTTCCTAACTGGTTTTATGCCTTCCTAAATGGGGATGGCATGATGTATAAGACCAGGATCAAAACCACGAAGATCCTCATAAGACCAATAAAAAACATCTTGAAATTCACCAAGCAGCTTGGAAAACTTCACTTTCTATTCATCCAAACATTTGGCACATATTTTAACACTATTTGGAGTCTCAGGTGTCCCAATGTTCAAGGAGATGGTTTTACCCACCTTCCTTTTTTACTCCTCTTCTTTCTGTTTCTCCTTCTTGCCTACATCACTTGAAGAAAATGAACTCTCTAGAGGAGTCAAGCCTTTAGGAATCTTGTTATCTTCTATGGATATAATTTCCTTAGGCTTAAAAGGTTCATTTTGGATAAAAGCACAAATGTTGGCATCATTAGGGAAGACCTGCCAAGATTATATATTGTTGGGTATATGTGGACGATACAGATATTGGAAGGTACAATGAAGTTTGTGTGGCAAAAGTTGCCAAGTAGGAGAAGCTGCGAAAACAACTAGCTGATCAACCATTGAGTTTAGTTCCCTCTTTACATGAGTGATATTGAAAGATAATAGGTTTGAGATAATTGCCCAAACAATTAGGGTGTACTATTTCATCAACTTGTTGCTAGGGGAATAAATCTTACGTACAAGTTTAACAACAAGCTCGGAATCCCCAAAAATTGAAAGGTGACCACATCCCAGATTATAGGCATTTTCATTTCCTAATAATAAAGCTTCAAATTCAGTGACATTGTTTGTGCAAGCAAACTCCAACCTATAAGAAAAGTTGTGGATTTTTCCTACAAGATAAATCAAGAAAATGCCATCTCCATTACCTTCATTAGAGCATGAACCATCAAAGTGCATGTGCCACATACCATCATCTAAATCAATTTGTTCCAAAGGAATATTATCACCCTCAGCAAAGATGGAATACACTCCTAGGTCCTCTTCGATATAGTTTGCATTAGGTTGTGGGACACTCTCTATGTAAGGTGATATCCTTCCTTCTCTGAGGACTATAATGTTTTTTTCATTCCGAGGAAAGGATAAATGTGTTCCATCGAGTGAGAGGTATCCACCTATTAAATATTTCCAATCTCTTCCTAAGATGATTGAATAATTGCTTACATGAATATCAATTACCTGAATGTTGAGGGTTGTTCTTATCTCAGGATGAGTGCACAAAACCAAGGTCACATCCTTAATATTGCCTATGGTTGTTTGTTGTAGACTATTATAGGAGAGCATGCTTCTGACATTTTCATTTGTACAAGACAAGCCTAGCTATTCCATAATAACCTTCAACATCACACTTGGGCTTGAACCACCATCAATGAGGCAACAATGGGCAATCTTATCCATAATATTTACAAAAATATAAAAAGGGGGATTTTTTACAGGGTATCTAAAGTTATGTACACCTACTTTATTTACAGAAGAATCCTCTTCGTTAACCTCTTCGGAAAGATTGGCTAGAATGGAAGCTTTTCCTTCCATGAATTGTTTCAGATGCACTTGTTGTTCAGGGATGACAACCATGTCTAGGAGGGTTGCATCTACTTTGATGTTGGACAACTGATTCAAGATATTGTAGTTGGAAGAGGGGAGAGGGGGAGTGACTCTTTGACTCTCAGGAACCTTAGGAACATGGAGAGTAGCATTGGTTGAGGATGAGCTCAAGCTAGAAGAACTACGAGAGGATCAAATTTTCCCTTGGGAGCGTAGGCTTTGTTTCTAGTATTGATGACCATGACATCTTTTGGCTCTGCAAAATCTAGGAAAACGATAGTAGATTCTGGTCTTTTACCAAAGATCTTATCTGTGGCATTCTTCTTTACCTCACATGTGGTTTCCTCATGGTGTTCCTCGCAAAAGTTACACCAAATCCGAGGCAGGATAGACTTAGGCTAAAAATTATTTTCAACTGGATTTCTAAAGGGGGGTGTAGAAGAGGATGAAGCTCTACGGGTGAGAGGGGAGACAATACCCTTCCACTCAAACATTATCATACGGTTGTTCATATCTTGTACCAACTATAAGAAAGAATACATGTATGTCTGTCTAACTGATTCTCCCTGGGGAAGACCGGTTCTTTCAAGTTGTTCTTCATACTTTGAACAGGTATGCAGAGCATAACCGAGTTTATCAATGGACTTTTCCTCAAGTCTATGATGGTAGGGAGAAGGAAATGCATTGTAGTAATGTGGGTTGGTTCTGAGGGAAGATAGGTTTGGGGATTTGATTGTATAACTTGGTGAAATTCAATTTTAAAGACTTGATGGTCTCACCATCCTTATAGGTGACTTTATTGTATTCCCTTAAATTCTCAGCGAGGCTTTTGGATTGCCCATAAATGGATCAAAACCAATATATTAACTCCTCCCAAGTAGACAGAACCTTAGGAGGAAGGTCAAAGAAATCAGTCATAGCCTTTCCTTCCAAGGAATTGATGAACAAACTCATGCATGTGTCATTGTCATTGGCCCCTATGTTATGAAAAGCATTAGAAAATTCCACCAGGTGTTCATTTGTACTGACAATGTTATTTCCTGAAAACATAGGTAGGTGCTCTTTAAACTTTAGAAGTGGACGAGTAGCAGGTGCTAGGTTAAGAGGAGCGAACACATGCCATGAGGTAGTTGTGGCATCTTCTTCAAACTGAAAAAACCCATAATTTTTAATGACTTTGGTGGGATTTGTGGTAGATTGTACAGGGATATGGTGGCTATATAAGATGCCAATCACTGATGATGATGAAGATTAGGAATATGGAGCACTTCCAAGGCCACCGGAGCCACCACTAGATGCCATCTTGTGGATGATAGATGAGGGAAAGAAAGACGAGCTGGATGAATCAAATAAAGTTATCCTTAGAGAACTTTGTTGGGAAGATAACACAACTTTTATTCTTCCTATTTCATTAATAGGATTGATTTTAGGTGACAAGCCTCTTCTTCTTCTAGAATCACGTGAATCTATGAACATGAAATAAAGGCCAAAACTGAAGAATGATGGTTACTGTTGATTTCTGGGTTGTCTACGTCTAGCTTCCAATTGTTCTTGAGCACTAATATCTTGTTCAATTGCTGCCCAAGAATGGTTAAGCTTAGCACGGGTGTTGGCAGTGTCTAAGATGGTATTAAGCAGATTCAAAGCAATGTTGGTTTGGTCTTGAAGGCCAGGTTCAATATTGGGTTGTCTTGCAACAAGAATAGTCATTAAGTATAAACAATCAAAGAACCAATATCAGAAAATAAATATGTATCAATGAAAATTGAGTATAAAAATTAGCAAGAGAGATATCGAAGATCTCCCCAGTATGGTCGCCAAATAAATGTTGAGGAAAAGAAATGAAATGATCTTACTCAAACATTTTCAGATTCTACTTAGCTAAATCAAAATAGATGAGAATATCACCTTATGTTTATAGCCAACAAAAATAACATCCTAACTCACAAGTATTAATTACAAGTGCTTAGGCTAGTCTTTTATCAGCAAAAAGCTTGTTGGAAATTTACTTTTTATGTAATTTTCTAAATATAATAGTTGTTGAAATAAATGTAAAGACAGAAGTAAAGACACCAAGATGATAATCAAGATAGATTAGACATAAAGAAATCCTTTATTTCATTCCAATTCACCAAAGAGTCATTTTCTTTACAAAATCTCATACAGAAATCTTTGACCAAAGTCAAACTTAGACATCCCCGATGGAACATACAAAAGGACCTCTGAGAGAAAACCAAAACTGAACTCTAAAAGATAGATCAGCTTGCCATAGATTGCTTCCCACTCGACTCTGCACAATAGCCTTTGTCAGTCATGAAAACTATTTCACAAATAGACAAGTCTACACAGACTATCAAAAATAGATCAACACCTCTGAAAAACAAATGTCTGAATGATGTGATTCAGCCCTGAATATTTTTGTCTACAATAAGACCTCGCTATCATAAAAGAGAATTAGGCTTGTGATGAATATATGAATGAATGAAAACTGAACTATCTCAACATAAACTCAAAGAGAAAACCTTAGTATGTTTATGCTTCTATATCATTTGTTCCTCCCTTTCCTTTTGCTTTTAAACAAATTAGAATTGGTTGAAGTAGTTGAACCAACTCATTAGTTAAGTTAATTAAAAGACTCAATCAACTTTAGTTAGGGGGAAAATTAATAATCATAATAAGGGTTATAAATAAATAATAACTAGTAGGTGGGATCCCTTGTGACTCCCTTTGTTCTTAACAATCATAACATATTAGTCAATTAAGCAAAACAAACCTCCTTGTGACTCCCATCATCATAGTAACATTTCGAAATTTATCTCAATAATGTTTTCAATTATTTCCAAAATATATTACCAACATATCCAAGAAACATGCCATACAAAAATCTGAAGTCAACTGTCATCAACAATAATAAACAAAAACTTAAAATCCATATTTCCCAGTTTGTGAGGCAATCTTTCCCTTGTTGATGCTATCACATTTTAGTCCTTCTAAATTTGCCTTAGGTTGTGTGGAATATTCAAGCCTCATATTGCTGATCATATGAGGGAAATCATCCTTTGATTGCAAGTGGGAGGACATGGATTTACCATAATTATCCGAAGATGTGGAAGGGGAAGTAATGGCCTTCTCTTTGATAGAAGCGTAGTAGGCCTCGGTTTTCAGCCTTTTATTTGAATATCTCATCCATGTATGCATGATTTATTATCAAATAATCTTTTAAATAACTATACATGACAACTCTTAAAAATATTAAATAGATTTGGCTCAACAATGTATCAGACTCATGCAATCTAATCCATACAAATTGTTTTATTGTTCATCAGTGAGTAGGGGGTGAATAAAGGGTCCTGGGATATGTGAGGGGTTTGTATTGAGTGAAACATCACATGATGAGGGGGGTGGGGGGGGGGATATGATTACTGCTCAAAGACAACAATAATCAACTGCAAATCAAAGAAAACATCACTGTAGTTCAACCAAGAAACTGTTGTTGACAACTATTTCAACACAATTTTTCTTGACTGTAATCAATTTTGGAACAAGGAGTGAAAAATGAATGTGGAAAAGTGATGGGGTTGTAATTAGAAAAAAGTGAATTAATGATGGGGAATGAGAGCAGTAATCAAGTAATCCATATAGCCATTATGTTAAAAGCCGATACGCCAACCAAACAATCATCATGACCAAATAACATTTTTTGTGTTTTAACTAGTCCACTGTTCACAATAAAATGTCCACACAATGCCATCAAAAGATAGTATGCATTTCACACAATCTGTAAGGAAGTTATGTTCCTTTCATTTATCCAATTTTCATCTGATAACAATTCTCAAATGTATAATAGTAACCATTTCCACTCTGCTAATCATCAAGTACAACCAATGCCCACACATTTCTTCAATCATCAAATACACCCAAAGTCGTGTTTCAAATTGTCATGAAGTTATACTGTCACTATAATCAGGCTTTTCATTTAAAATGCATGACATTCTTTAAACACATATAATGACAATCAACCCAATAATCCAGACTTAAATTGCAAAACTCTGGTCGTCATTCAAACACAAAGACAACAACCATTATTCCAACCCATGTTATGCATACTCAATCATGCAAGTGTAATTTTGTCATTGTACAAGCCCAATTAAATGTAACTCTAAATAATCAAAATGTTGGGCTATCCATCCAACACAAGGAGGTACCAACAACATTCCTGGATTCATAAAACAAATAATTGAATTGTAACAAAGTCATGCTTAAAAATCTGTGGCTATTTCTGAGTGTGGAACCTAAAATTATCCATATTATACACAGTCACAACCACCCAAAACACCACGATGCAACATTCCCATTCTACAATTCCAAACACACAGTCACAGTAATAACTCAACCCATCGTGTTGAGCTATTAATCTAATAAAGTATTTCTTTGAAATAATCAAACTACAATCAACCATGTTGTGTAAAACTTAGGCTCATTCCTAATAACGCAATCAAATAACCATAACGCATACGGTGGATGAAATTGCTACAGTCATCCCGGTTACAACAAACACTCCACCCCAAAATCTCATAGTTATAATGACCATTTATTCGTGTTGAAGGAACACCACACATTCATTATGCGCGAACATCATTAGACAATTGTAACCAATGTCGAGTCAAACATCCAAATAATCTTCAGTGAAAAATGATAGTGGTTGTGTATAAACCAATCAACCAATTCAATGTTGAGCCTATACTTGGACTATCGTAACAATTAACAACCGACTTAACATTCTGTGGCAACCACACATACCCATGCAACGACATAGAACGATGTTGTGACCTTCTCAATTAAAACCATACTGGATTATCAAACACAAAGACAACGGTTGTGTATTTTGAACTGTCCAATTAACAATGCAAGGTTTATCCATTGTGATAACATAGGCAGTAAGTAGATATCAAAACCAACACGATTATGACATGACCAATTGGGCGATCTTGTACTCAATTTCATCAACAATACACAACCCTCCAACAATAATGAAGTAGAAAACCCGAAAAGCTATGACGATCATCTCTATCAACCTTCAGACCTGTAGAGTTAAGGGTTTGATCTGTGACCAACACAGGGAAAGCTAGATCCAACTGCTTTCAATGGTGAAAGCTTCGAATAAAAACAGTGCATATGCAGAGAGAACCACAACTTATTCATGAATGGGTAACAAATCATGCAACAAGAGGGCTAAAATAGAAGGGTGAGGCTCCAATTCATCCTGGTAATGATATTTAACACACGTAGGGTATAACCCTCATGGTTCTCCAATCAAGAAACCACAATGCTGAAGTGAAGAAAGGGACGAGAAAGAACCCAATAACCCACTATGCAGACTTTAATGGTGAAAACAAACCAATGCTCAAGTGAACAGAACACAGTGACACAGAGTGCTTCCAACATTAAACCCACAAAAACCAAAGACTAGATATAGCGACAAATGTGTGAGGATAGCCAGGTACCCAAGACCAAACAAAAACCCTCCAACTAAACCAACAAGGATAAAGAGCCCTTATGGCTTCTAACACCCAAGATGGCCCAATACACTGTAACTTCAGACATTATCATAGAGAAAACCACCAACAATTCATTTCAAAATCACAATTTTACACAGTCGCAATACTTAAGGAAAGAATAACCCATACATTTGAGGCAATATCTATTTCATAACAAAGCAGACTCATGGATGGCCAAAAACAAGACATACCTGTAATCCAAGCACTTTAAAACACGAACTGGCTGAATGGTTCATCCCTGCTTGAAAATTGGAGCATAACCCCAGCAACAAAGTTGAACAATATCTTGACTAAGGTGGCGCCCATTGGAAGGAGTATGGGTGACGTGCAGTAAATGCATGTCACCTCCAAACTTAAGTTCATTCAATTTCTTAGTACGTGCCATCCCCTAATCCAACAAATCATTCGATTGAACCATACATTGAAACCAACAACCCTTAATTGCCAAGAGCACCACTCACATCTCGTATTACCATTCCAAAACTATATCGTAGTGCATGTTAACTATGTTTTATATATATTTAATAAATCACATGGCTATCATATGTTAGCTAGGATTTACCATGATCCTTTTAATGCATATAGTGTAGCATGTTACTATACAATAGTTCCTTCCTTTTGCATTTTTGTTTGCATTGCTTAATCTCTTTTAATTTTCCTTTATTTGTTATTACTAACATATATCTGCTACAGGTGTCACAAGTAATAGATCCAATAATAGAAAACAATGGTACCATCATTGTAACATAAAACTTGGGCCTAGGGCAGCAAAAGAGACACNCAGTAGCATAACATCAAAAAAAAAAAAAAAACGGGAAAAAAACCTTAGCATTGAGCTCCCGCGCTCTTGTCTCTCTCGTAGGCTGTCAGACTGGTGCCTCCTGCCCCCCTCTTCCCTCCTTCGCAGCAGTTGCAGAAGCTCCAATGGTAGCTCCCTCATCTCCAGCGCATGGTGGTGCCTCTCCTGGTAAAGCCGCGGTAATGGCTATGGGCCTCCCTCCCTTAGTCGCGACCTCCACGTCTGGGTCGACCTCTCTTGCAGGTACTTCCCCTGGTGCTCCGTCGGCAACAACCTTAGACTTTCCCCCTCTGGTGTTGGCCCTCTCCTTTAAAGAGGTTCTTCACGCTAAGGGTCTCTCTCCGGCCTGCATGCATCAGCATCGAAGGCTGCTTCTTTTCAAGGTCGCCCCTTCGAGCTGCATGCAGTAGTCCCTGAAGCTTCGACAGTTTCCATTCCAGTTTCGCAGGATGCCTTAACTCATGCTCTCCATTACAGCAAGCATGCTCTAGTTTCCAGGTTTAACAGGTTTTGGCCCTCTCTTCCAGATCTACTCTTCTGGTTCTCCTCTGAATGGTACCCATTCTTAGATGGAGAAGTCATTACCTGACCCTGTGCAAAAGGGTTTTTTGTGGTAGTTTTTGATTCTCCAAGTGACAGAGACAAGGTGTTTAACTCCGGGCCATGGTTCTGGGGCAAAGCAGGCCTATCCATGCAACATTGGATCACTGCCTTCGACCCCTCCACAGATTGTATCTCTTCAGCCCCAGTCTGGGTGAGACTTCCTTATTTGCCCCTACATTTTTGGGGGGATGATTCTCTTCAATCTATTGGCAATGGCCTCGGCAAGTTCCTCTGCAGAAGTCTGGACTCCAAGATAGCATGCTCCACCTTTGCCTGAATCTGTGTTGAAATGGATTTCTCCAAATGTTTCCCAGCTGAAATTATTCTCCAAGGCAAGGACTACTCAAGGACCCAAAAACTCGACTATGAGAATCTCAGTTTCAGGTGTAGGAACAACTTCGAAATAGGGCACTTAGCCCATAACTGTGGGAAACCACCCGGGAAAAAAAGGTTGTCCAAGTCCACCTGGTGGTTGAAGGTGTCAAAGGAAATGCGTTCTGAAAGAAAGACCCTGGAAGTGGAAGAAGAAGCAGAAGTTGAAGCTGAAATCAAATCCTCTGCTAAGGGGGAAGCAGAAGAAGCAGAAGTTGAAGCCGAAATTAAATCCCCTGCTAAGGGGGAAGCAGAAGATACTCCCAAGTCACCCACCCAGCAAGAACCCCTGACTGCAAGCTGGGAAGACTTAGTTGAAAAGGAAGACCCTTTATGCCTAATGGAAAGCCAATCCACGGACTGGAGCAATGAATGGAAAACGATGTCAAAGAAGAAAAAAAACTTTCAACCTAGAAGTGATGTAATGACACAAAGCCATTCAGGCTCGCTGAAATAATCTTTTTGTCCACGAATTAGTATTGAGTTAGGATCTTTAGGAATATGTTTTCCAGTTTACAAGCAATTTCTATCAATGTATTGAACCCCAGTGGCATGTCCACTGTTATTAATACAAATCTCCATTAATCGTTTCTGTTAAAAAAAAAAACATCAAAAAAAAGAACCAGGCCTGATCTCCAATCTACAAGGGGGTCCCACCTACTAGTATTATTTAGTGTTATAATAATAGGCTTTAGCAACAGTTTGCGAGTGAAAACTTCATTGTGATTTTAATCATCAACACGGCGTAAGCCTATTTGTCTATAGAGGGGTAGTTTAGTTCGTCTCCTTGGAGGTTAGTGCTCATAAAGGCTATTGGTGCTTCATTGTTTTCATCATCTTTTTGGGTAAGTACTGCAACCAAGGATTGGTCAGAAGCAAAGGTATAAAGGAAAAAATCTTTGTTGAAATCAGGGCTTCGTAACACTGGTGGTTGGGAGATGGCAGTTTTGATGTTATTGAAAGCACCTTTATTCTCTTCATCCCATTTAAACTCTATGTCTTTGTGAATCATTATTTGTAAAGGTTTGATAGTTTCAACAAATTCAGGAGTAAAGTTTCTCACAAAGTTGATTTTCCCAAAGAAAGATTGCATGGCCTTTTTATTGTGAGGAAAGGGGAGTTGAGCTATCGCTTTTATATGCTCAAGGTTGATGCTAATTTCTTCTTGATATATAATATTACCTAGTAGATTCCCTTCCTTTACGCCAAAGAGGGTTTTATTACAGTTCAAAGATATTCCATATTTCCTACACCTTTCGAATATCTGAGTCAAATGTTGAATGTGGTCTTCCTTATTTTTTGAGTATATTGTTTCGTCATCTAAATAGATTACCACACACGTGTTAATAAATCCCCAAAAATCTACATCCATGGCCCTTTGAAAGTTCGTCCCTGTGTTAATCATCCCAAATGGCATGCATTTATAATAAAAGGTTCCCCACTTGATTCAGAAGGTATTTTTTAATCGATCATCTTCTAAAACTAGGACCTAGTTATATCCTGAGAAACTGTCTAGGAGAGAAAAAATTCCAGATCCAGATAGTGTCTGTAAGAGTTGTTCCATGGGTGGGACTAGGTAGTTATCTTTTTCTGATGCTCTGTTAAGGTTTCTGAAATCCACACACAAACCGATCTCCCCATAATTCTTTCTAACAGGAACTAGATTGGATACCCATGCAAAGTGTCTTACCTGAAAGATAATCTTAGCATCTAATAATTTATTCGGCTCTTGATACATTAGAGGTTCTAGAGATGGGTAGTACTTCCTAAGATTTTATTGGAAGGGTTTTATTCCACATTTCAATGGGATCATGTGATGGATAATGCGAGTATCATACATTTTCAATTCTTGATAAGACCAATCAAAGACATCTTGATATTCTTTAAATAGTTTAAGATAAGCTTTCATATATTCTTTGGACATTGTCTTGCCTAGGTTGACATTCTTGGGATTCTCGGGGGTGCCTAGGTCTATAGTTTTGTATATAGAGCATGAGCTCCCTATTTTTTCATTCTTTAGTCCTCTGAATCTTTCCCTCGAGTCAAAAAGGTTCTCCGGATTGGTCACTCCTTTAGGTATCGTGTGAAACTTGGGTTTGTCATCCCGATGATCTATTCCCCTCTTTTGTTCGTGGAGATCTGATTCTGTGAGTAGTTCTTGGAATACGTCATAATCAATGGCCAAATCCCTAAAATTCTCCTAGTTAGTCAGGAAATCTACAATGTGTTCATCCCCTTCAAAAACTTTCCAGTTAGAGATGTTGTTAGGTACCGAAAGTTTGTAGAGAAGTTCCACTGCGAACCTAGAGGCTTCATAATATTCTAAAGGAGATAATATTGAGTTTGTGGTGGCTAGAGCATCAACAAGGGTATTTTTCATCCTGGAAACAATGGAAATGTTGAAGGCCTCGAATTTTCTATTAGTTGTGTACCTCTTGTTGATAATTTATTAAGTGAGGTGAATTGCAATGGATAGTATTCTTTACTTGCCTAATGATAATTTCAGAGTCTCCAAAAACCTTCAATTCCTTGATGTTTAATTTGATGGATTTCTTTATTCCATGGACTAGATATTCATATTCAGTAGTGTTATTAGCACATTCAAATTCTAATATGTAGGATAAGAAGATTTGTTTCCCATTTGGGTCAATGAGGATGCATCTCATCCCCTATCCTTCTTGCGATGTAGAACCATCAAATTTGTGGAGGGAAATTTCTAACTTATTCATATCTGGATATTTTTTCAATTTCAACCTCCTTATCTGCTACTCCTGTTAGAGAATCTTGACAGAGGATGCTTTCTTCTGAGGCTACTAGTAATTCTATTTGAAATATCATTTCTGATTTTTGTGCGGAAGGTATGTTAGACATGTGGGGGGAGAAATTATTGAAATCGGAATCACATGAGTAGTTTCCTAACACAGGGAACTATGTTGATGAGGGTTCATTTGGGGTCTCTAAATCATTGACGATATGTTTGAGATATCTTTGTTTATCAATCATGATCATGTTTTTAAGTCCTTTCAATGGAAACCAAAGGTGAGCCTAGTCAGTATGAAAGTACTCGTTTAATTTCTCAGACTAGTCTCAGATAAGTAGCATTCCATAGGTCTCCGGGATGTCTACCACGATTATGTCAGTTACTCTAATAAATTTGGGGTGTGTAGCAATTTTGATCATGACATCTTTCAGTTCCCCAATGACATTTACCTAATTTTTATCTAGTTGTATAACATGTTTATCACTTTTGATCGGGGTTGCATTCAATTTCTTACAGATTGTCAATGGCATGACATTTGATGATGCCCCGAAATCGACCATGCAATTATGTATATTTTTGTTAAAAACCTCAAACGTCAAGAGGAAAGGAGGAACAAAAGGCCTTCCTTTTTTATCCAAATAACAAGCATTCACATTCGGCTTATTTGTTAAGTCTTTGGGAGATGGGGCGTCACCTTGGTTAATGTTTGTCATAGAGGTATCTGCTAATTTTAAGGCCTGTAAAAAAAATCCTTTTGGTGAGGAATCCTACACATGTCCATGATAGACACGTTAGTTTTCATCTTCTTCAAGTATTCTACTATGTTGTAGTCTAGCTTATGTGTTTCTCATGTGTTTCTCATGTATGTATGTTTTTGGGGTTTCTTTGGGAAGAAAATAGGCCTTTGGGGTGATTGTTCACTTGATTTCCTCGAGATGATTGAGTAGTGATGGGATTACTTTGGACAGGTTGACTTTTACTTTGTGTTTGTACTTCCAGAATTTCAATTGGGGGTCCCTACATCTTAGTGACATCGTTGAAAGGTATCGAGTGATCGGAATCCCATATCAGCATGGAAGTCTCTTCAAGTGGTTCTTGACTTTCTTGATCGGTAACACCCATTGTCGATCCATTGGGTTGTTCTGTTAGAGATCATTCATATAGGAATCTATTAGCCATTAGATTCATAGCATGCAACCATTGGGAGAAGTCCCTTTCTGAATGTTTTTCTTGATGGTACGTGTAGAAGGAGTCAGATGCTACGTTCCCTAAGTCAATGTTCAGGTTGGCTGGGGGACGTTATATAGCCTTGAAAGGTGGGTTCCTTCTAAAAAAAGGTTTATAATTCCTTTTACTTTGGTTTCCTTCCCTGACACTCCTTTTCATATCTACGATCTCGTTGGAAAGTTTTTTTTATCATCTGCTGCAAGTTTTCTATATCCCCCCCCTCTTTCTCAGAACCTTGTTCTATTTTTTTTCTCGGGGGTCTTGTTAACAAAATTCCTCTCTTAGGTAGAGGTTGGGTTTCCTTTTTTATTATTTAGATCTGACCTTCTTTGCATCCTTTCATTTGGAATTCAATCGTTTTAGCTTCTTCAAAATTTTCAGCTAGAGTATGTTTGGTAGCCCTTTTTACGAACATGGAAATAGAAGCTGGGAGAACATTAGCATATACTTCAATCTGCAACTCCTGGGTAGGTTTAGCTTCACGTTGAAATTTGTTCAAAATGGTGGTGAACCTTTGGTTGAAATCTTTGAACTTTTCTTTCGGACTCATAATGGCAAAGAAAAGTTCATCCATTAAATCTCTTGTAGTAGTTTCCTCAGCAAATTTCTCCAAGAAATCCTTTTGAAACTTTTTCCAACTAGTTATTGAACCGACTGGTAGGTTGAAATACCAAGTCAAGGCTGAATTTTCAAAAATATAAGGGAAAATTCTGCATACCACATCTTCATGTTGCACATCCATTAACCTTATAGCTAATATGAATTTCTTAATAGGGTATTCAAGCAATCCAGAGGTTTTGGGGTCAAATTTAGGGAGTATTTTTTCTGGATGCTTGGGTAGGTTATGCACTTGTCCTGGAATTTCTAGAGCATATATTTCCAACCATGGTTGGTTATCTTGAGTTTGATCTCCCCTCTCTCCATAGTTATCATTATTATCTACCATGTCTTATGATTCGGAACCTGATCGATCAAAGTTGGACCCTTCCTCTACAGATTCAGAATCGCTAGGTTCAGAGTAGTTACCAGTTGGTGTTTCGGGTATCAGATTAAGGGGTTGTTTGATCTTTGTGAGGGAAAAATATATCAGGTCTTCTACTGTGTGAACGAAAACCTGTTCAATGGTGTCAACAATTGTTTTTATTATTTTTTTTCTTCTAGGAAGTAAAGGAGATAAAGTTAATGCTTTGATCTATCGGGCATAAGCCTTGGTGATTCTCCTGGACTTATTTAACTCTTCATGGGGAAGAGCGTAAGGTATTTCAAGGTACAGTTGTTCTTCCTCTTCGTGTTGAGGTGAGTTACTCGTATTGGGAGTACTCTTTGTGTGTGGATTGTCTTGAGAGTGATTATCCATGCATGCGGGTTATTTTGAATCTATAGGCTTTGTGGAATGTATTATCGGAAATATTGTTATCCATGCATTTGTTCACACCCTCCTTATAGAGCCAATTCTATTGAGGGTTCTGAGATCACTTTAAGTCAACAACAGGAACCAAACCCACTTAAGAGGCCCAATTAGATTCGTAAGTGTTTGATGAGTGGTAAGGTTATACATATTTATGATCTAGCTATAACTATCGATGGGATTTAATCGTGACTAATATATATGTCTTTTATGTGAAACCTTTCCTCGGGTTATGCAGTTCTCTTTTTGGTTATTTTCTAACATTTGTGAAAAAGAAGAAAGATGGAGATTAAACTAAATGGCAGAGGGAAGTCAATATATGTTGGAGAAAGCTAGGTTTTGGGATAACTTTTATACCTTTGAATGCAGACAAAGAAGATCTAAACTACTTCAAACTAGAAATAATACCATTTTTTACTTGTAAACATTCAACGTTGTTTGAGATAATAGTTACAGAAATAAAAAAAAAATATGAGTGAAAATAAGTTAGTGCAGGAAAAGTAATTTTCAATGTGCCATTATCAATCACATGTTAACACAATCGATTTCTATTTGTCAACTAGAATAAAAGAACTATCGTAGCATTATAAGATAACTTAAATAACATATACGAAAACTCTTACTCAATGCAACAACAAACATTGATTTTGAAGAAATAGATAATCCCCCTTGGTCCAATCACATTTATGCCTCAGATGAAAGAAGTGTATTTGGTTCTAAACTGAACTTCTTAATTAAAATAACTTGCACAGAAGTAATTCTCTTACAATATTCCAGAAAAATTATTTCTCTCCAAAACCATCGACCTTGACAATCAAGGTCGATTCTCTTATTTATAAAATAACTCTAAACTAAAAATAGCTACTAAGTTGTTTTAAGTCAATAAAATGACACGTGGCAGACTTTATCTATTTGTTCTCTTTTTCTTCTCTTGAGATCATCTGGTCATTTTACTAAAGTGGATTGTTCCTCTCATATTCTGACCATCTGTAGAAGAGATCTTTGCATGTATTTGCATATGGGAACCAGTGTTGATCCATCGGAGTGGAGAGGACCTCATGCATCTCAATTGCACGTTATTTGTACTTGATTAGTTTGACATGCAAGCATTTTAAGATTGTGATATATTTAATCATTTACTCCATGAACTTCTTCACTTGACCCGGGATCATGCTTGAAACCTGTGAAATATCTGCTTCATACACCTGGTCTTCCTCTGCATGGCACTTAACTATGTTGCGTAGATAGGTTAAATCCTCTAGTGGGCCAAACTCTGGAAAGTCGGTATTCCTTATTTCCTCATTAATTCTTTCTCAAATTTTCTCACATTCTTCCCATATTTCCTGCATTTTTTGTCGGGGTTCCTAGACCATGCTTATCCAGTGTCCATTTACCTTCCTTATTCGGGTGATATTGTTTTCCATCAGTACTCAGATGCCATGCTCTTTTGTATCTCAGCCCTCCTGTACTTCATTGATGTAGTCTATCCGTTCTAAGGCTTGATGTGCCTTCTCATAGCATCGTTGCATGCCTTTACAGGTTTCCAACCTCATGAGGGTATATTCTTGTAAATCATCTATGTGAGTGGTGAAGAGGTCTCTCTCCCTTGTTAATTGTACATACATCTCTCAGAACTCACACTTCAAAAGTACCACCGCTTGTGTTGAATTTTGGTAATACTCTTCTTGATGTTGCA
>SNQJ01S0151598.1:3708-15056 GCA_010110895.2 Picea sitchensis
TTGACGAAGCTGTCGCATTCGCATCTACGATTGTAAGTACTATTGTCGTTATTCTCATTAATATGACACGCTTGGCCTGTTTCTTTCTATTTTGTGTCTAATGTTACATGAACTTATCATTGATAGATAGATCTGTTTTCAAGCTAATATCAATAGAGTTGGAAGTGGTCGTATCTTGTTTGTCTACTGAACTCAGCGAGGAGAAAAGGATCGAAGTGCAACTCAGAGCGTGCAGGGAAAAACGTCGATAAAGAGGTACTTTTGTTCTCCTTCCTTCTCATGTGTTAGTTTGGATAGATTTGAAAGGAATTCATTGTCCACGTTAAGCATTTTTTGTCTTAGAGTTAAGGTCAAGCTCTTAGAGGCAATCTACCTATCCGCAGGGAGATTTTCCTACAACAAGGGTACCTCTGCACTTCCAAGTCAAGCACTCCATCGATCTGACCCCCAACACACCACTTCCCAATGGGCCAATCTATCACCACTCTTTTTTATAGAATGAGGAGATAAAGTGACAGATCCAAGAACAACTCCACAAGGGTCACATTTGTCCCAGCTCATAACCTTGCGGGAGCCCAATCGTGTTGGTACAAAGGAAAGATGGAACCTTGTGACTCTACATTGATTACTGGGCTCTGAATAAAATCATAGTCAGAAACCGATACCCGATTCCCCGAATCAACGACCTCATTGATCAACTCACAGGGGCCAAATACTTTAGTAATATTGATCTGAAGTCTTTCTACCACCAAGTCCTGATAAAACAGACAGATGTATGGAAAACGACCTTCAAGTCAAAGGAAGGCCTTTCTAAATGGTTGGTCATGCCATTTGGTTTGAAAAATTCTCCATCCACTTTCATGAGGATGATGGATGATATACTGCGACCATTCACCAATACTTTTGTAGTGGTGTATCTGGATGACATTCTCATTTACAACAAGACTTGGGCTAAACACTTGCAACATATTCAGGAGGTTTTGCACACCTTGTGGAAGCACAAGCTATATGCCATCTTGGAAAAATGCTCCTTCAGCATGGACAGGGTCCATTACCTGGGCTACATCATTGTTCAGCATGGCGTATATGTGGATCCAACCAATATCCAAGTCATCTGTGACTGGCCAACCCCAACCACACTCACTAAGCTTCAGAGCTTCTTGGTCCTTGCTAGTTTCTATCACAGGTTTATGTTGGGATTCTCCCATATTACATGGGCCCTCAGCCAAATAACCAAGGGTGATGATAAGGATAAATTTGTGTGGGGCTAGTCCCAACAACAAGTGTTCAATGATTTGAAGTAGCGCTTGTGCTCAACCCCATTACTTTCACTACCATACCTACAAAAACCATTTGAGATCGATATAGATGCTTCAGACTATGATGTGGGCGTCGTTCTCACTCAGCACGACCACCCCATGGCCTATCATAGTGAGACACTATCAGATGTTATCCATAAGTACCCTACTTATGATAAAGAAATGTACTCCGTTATCCAATCCTGTCGCCAATGAAGACATTACATTCTTGGGAAGGAGACAATCATCCAAACTAATCATAAGACACTATAGTTCATGCAGACACAAGGAAAATTGCAGAATGACTGCCATCAAAATTGGTCCACATAATTGCAGAAATTTCACCTCAACATCAAGTATAAAATATGAAGCACCAATCACGTCGTTGATTGCCTCAGCAAACCGCTAGTTGCAACACTCACCACGGTTCTAGAATCTTGTGGCCATGAGACCTATGGATGGCCCCAACTATATGAGAAAGACCCAGACTTCACCACCACCTACCAAATGTTGGGTGAAAATGCAGTTGTCGAAAATTTCCATCTTCAGGATGGGTTGTTGTGTCGTCTGGGCCATATCTATGTTCCATCAAGCGAGTGAGTGAAGTTGATATGGGAAGCCAAATAAATTCAAGTAGCAAGACACTTTGGCATTGAAAATATAGTGGCGATGCTATAGAAACATTTCTACTGGTCGAAACTTCGACATGAGGTCAAACAGTATATCAGGTCCTGCACTGCCTGCACTATTTCCAAACCGACCACTAAGAAATAGGGCCTGTACACCCCTCTTCCTACTCCTAACAGGCCATGGGAATCCATCTCAATGGAATACATGTTGGGCCTCCCATCCACCAAGCGAGGAAATGACTGTGTTTTTGTGGTTGTTGATCTCTTTTCTAAGATGGTGATTATGTTTGCCTGCAAGAAGAACATCACAGGAGAGGCCACTGCCAAGCTCTTCTTTGAACGAGTCTGGGTACATTTTGGAATCCCACAAAAAATTGTTATAAATCGGGACAGTTGATTTCTCAATACATTTTGGTCGAGCCTCTGGTCACTGTTGGACACCAAGTTCACCAAATCCACGACCTTCCACCCCTAGAAAGATGGCCAAACCGAGGTCGTAAATTGAATGATTGTGCATATCCTTTGCATGTATAATTCAAAGCACCCTCACACATGGGATAAGAGTTGTCCCTATGTACATCATAGCTACAATTGAGCCTTGCATAGCTCAACCAAACACAACCCCTTTCAGGTGGGCTTGGGATTCCAACCATTGGGTCCCATAGATGTTGCACTTCCCCTTACGTTCACCTCAAGGGACTCATCTCCTGCTCCAACTGAAGATGACAAAGCCACCCGGTTCATTGAGCGGATCCAACACATCTTCCAATAGTTTTAGAATATCCTATAGAATTCCAATGACAAGTACAAGCAACGCCATGATCAACATCAGGTGCCACATAAGTTTCATGTGGGCGATAAAGTTTGGTTTCACTTGTAGAAAGAACGCCTTACAGGACCCCATTGGAAGATTTTACCCCTCCATTGTGGGCCATACACCATCACCAAGGCCATGGGGGATAATTGTTTTGAGCTCAACATTCCTCCTTTCCTTGGACTACACTCAGTGTTCAATGTGGATCTCCATCACCCTTATTTCCCACCATTATTGGACACCTCAGAAGTAGCATAACACCTGACACCAATAGAGCTCAACCCCGACTGCATACAACATGAATCCATTGATCAAATTGTGGACACGCATATCAAGGGAAATCGATAGCAAAGGATCCATCTTTATCGAGTCGTCAAAGCAGGGCAGCTCCTGCACCAAGGCAAGTGGCTTACCCAGGGCCAATTTCAACAGAAATTTTTTCATATGATGGAGGAACCCAATGCAATGGATACCATTTCTTACTAAGGAAGGAGTATTGATCCAGTTCAATATTGGTGTCCACCCACCTTTTCCAACTGACTCAAAACAATTTTCTTGCAATTTTGGTAATTTACTATTTTTAGCAATTTTTCACTTCGGAAGCCGTTTTGAGGCCCTAAAGGATGTTTTTTGGGAAAATGGTGGGAAATATTTAAATTCCTTCAATATTTCCCCCAAAATGAATCTCCTTTTCAATACCTTTCCAACAAGCTATCATATTCCTAAAACAGAGATCGTATGCAAAAGTTACAATCCCGGGAAGTTGATGTACTAACTTACCCAAACGGGGCCCACATGATTTTTGGCACTTTATCTCCTAGGGTTAGGTTTTTGGCATTCCTGTTTATTGTAAAAATTCCTTCAGAGCCTCACTTTAATCATGTTCTTGTGAATGAGTGCAACTATCACACCTCTTCTCAGAGATAAGCTGACACCATTCCAACAAACTTGTTTCTGGTACATTTTACAGTTTCGGCTTATTTCCTTATTGAATAGAAAACCATTTTTATTGTATCTCTATTATTTTGTGTTAAGCACCTATTAATAATCTGTAGTCATTTTTTTCTTCTCATAAAATCCGGATCATAATACCATGCTATGGCATCAAAGACTGGGACATATTGGAGAAAAGGGCCTTCAAACACTACATGGTAAAGGTATGGTTGAAGGTATGTCTAATTGCACCCTGTATTTTGATTTATGTGAACACTACATATATGGTAAAAAAATCGAGTAAGATTCCCATCTGGTACAACAAGAGAAAAGGGGATCTTAGAGTTTATACACAATGATGTGTTTCGACCTGTACATGTTCCATCACTAGGTATATTTGTTTATTATGTTTCATTCATAGATGATTTCTCAAGGAACACGTGGATTTATTTTCTTAGGAAGGAATCTCAGGTATTTGATAAATTTAAAGAGTTTAAGTCTCTGGTAGAAAATTAGTTAGAGAAGAAAATAAATGTGTAGAGGACAGATAATGGTGGAGAATTCTATGGGAATGAACTGGAAGAGTTCTGTAAGCACAATATAGCGAGGAAAAATAATACTCCATACACATATCAATAGAATGGGGTTGTATAAAGGATGAAAAATACGTTGATGTAAAAATCAAGGAGCATGCTCAGTGGTGTCGGGTTAGGATAGGAATTATGGGAAAAGGCAGTGGGTACCGCATGTTACCTAGTAAATAGATCACCCTCATCAACGTTGGTGGAAAACTCTTTGCATGAAGTATGGACTGTTAAGAAACCCTCTCTTGAACATATTAGAGTGTTTTTTTGTGATGCTTATGTACATGTTCCAAAGGAAAATAGAAGTAAGATGGACAATAAAGCCAAAAAGTGTATCTTTATTGGTTATAAAGATGGTATGAAAGGTTATAATCTTTGGAACCCATAAACTAAGAAGATTTTTTATAGTCGAGATGTTGTTCTTAGAGCGGTTAAAGATGTTCCCAAATAGGAATTCCTACCAAGGCAAGAATAACTTCAAAAAATAGAGTTTGAGATGGATGATGAAAAATCTTAATCAATGGAAGAATATGAATATGAAGAAGAAAAACCTCATACTCCAGTATTGAGGAAATCAATGAGGGAAGAAGGAAACTGGAAAAGTATAGTCCCCCTTATTTTTGTGATAATTTTTATTTATCTATTATTGATGATGATCCTAGAACTATTAGGGAAGCAATGAATTCATAGGATAGTAAACTCTGGAAGAAGGCCATGTTTGAAGAGATGGATGCCTTGGATAAGAATGAGGCATGGGATCTAGTTTAGTTGTCAACTTGAAGAAAGGCAATTGGCAACAAATGGGTGTTTAACAAGAAGTTGAATGCATAAGGCAAAGAGGGTAAATACAAAGCTTGGTTAGTAGAAAAAGGTTATTCTCGGGTAGAGGGAATTGACTTTGGTGAAATTGTTTCTCCAGTTGCCAAGTTAACTTCTATTATATTTATTTTTTCTATTGTTGTTTCTTTTTATTTTGAAGTAGAATAGATGGATGTGAAGATAACATTCCTACATGGGGATCTAAATGGACAAATATACATGAAGAAAATAAAATGATTTGTAGTGAAGGGAAAGAAAGAGCTAGTATGTAAGATAAATAAGTCACTATATGGTCTGAAGAAAACACCCAGGATGCAATACCAAAATTTTGACACATACATCCTTGGACTAGGATTTGTGAGAGGCAAGTTTGATCACTATGTATATTGCAAGCAGGTTGGTAATCACTTTGTTTATGTATTGTTGTATGTCGATGACATGTTACTAGTAGGAAATAACATGGATGTTATCAAGGAGGTGAAATTGTAGCTATACTCCAAATTTGACATGAAGGATCTCGGTGCTCCTAACTTAATTCAAGGAATGGAGATTAAAAGAGGTTGTGAAAACATGAAACTCTAGTTGAATCAGAGAAAATACGTTGAGATTATATTGCAGAGTTTTAATATGTAGGAAAGTAAATCAATCAAGTTTCATAGTCCTATAGGTGTAAATTTATGTGCAGATCAGTGTCCCAAGGCACATGAAGAGGAAGAGGACATGTCCCATGTTTCATGTGCTTCTGTGGTTGGCAGCTTGATGTATGCAATGGTCTATACAACACCGAACATTGCACATGTAGTGAGAGTTTTGAGAAGGTATATGTCAAAAATAGGGAAGGATCATTGGACATTAGTAAAGAGGGTTTTCAAGTATTTGTGTGGCACTTCTATATATAGATTGTGATACTAGGGAGGACCATGATTGGAAAGAGTGTTGGACATACATGAGTTTTTTTATTTAGACTGGGATGGAGATCTAGATCACAAAAGATATACAAGTGGGTATGTGTTTAACTTATTCAGAGGAGAAATCAATTGGATGAGAAAAGGATAGGTTGTAGTGGAACTCTCAACTACATAATATGAATGCATGGAAACCACCCATGCATGAAAGGAAGAAGTATGGTTACAAATATTGTGTTCAGGTATTAGGTTAGTACAACAACTAGCAAGATTAGATTGCGACAGTCAAAGTCCAATCTTCCTGGTAAATAACCTAGCTTATCATTCAAAGAAAAATCATAATGATGTTCAATATCACTTTGTGAGAGACATGGTTGAAGACAAGAAGGTGTTGCTAGAGAAGGTTGACACTTTGAAGAATGTTGCAAATTCATTGAAAAAGTTTGTGAGAACTGAGAATTTATCATGGTGTAGAGAAAAAATGGGCATTGTTGCCCTGGACTGTTCACTATGTAATCATGTGACCCAGTATATGCAAAGAAAACAACAAGTGGGAGAATGTTGGGTAGGTGTTATATTCTTTTCATGTGTGTGGGGGCGTGTATCATATTTGATGATTGTGTCTGACAATCCTGGATTAAGGGATTAGGGTTTTGGTACTTGGGGAATACCTAAAATATTGTGTATATATTTTATTGCAAATGGTGAAATTAATACAATGAAGAGTTGAGAAGTGTGACACCAAGGAAGGTTGGTTTTCTCCTAGTTGAAGGTTTATGGCGTAAATATTTGTGTACTGTGTGTATGAACCATTGATTACTTTTGTTTTTCTTAAGAATCTATATGCATTTCTTTACTTCATAGGTTTAAAACTTACAAAATCAATATCCACTTCCTCGCATTAATATTTTTTTTATCATTTTCAAGGTGCATGATTCTTCACCAAAATTGATTTTAAAAGCAAAATCAAGTCAAGGGTCAAGCAAAAGATACTTGGAAAACAACTTTTAAAACCAAAGTGGGTATTTTTGAATGGATTATGATGCATGTTGGGCTCACTAATTCCCTAGCTACCTTTATGAGATTAATGAATGAAGTTTTCAAAGATTGTATTGATAAATTTGTTTTAATCTATTTAGATGATATGTTTTTTTCTCACACTTTTCCAAAATAAAATTCACACAAAAATTATATTGAATAATAATTTAGTTTTTTACATCAGCTGAGCTACAAACCTGTCCACATGGGTCAACAGAAAAAAAAAAATGCACTACAAATCTGAGCATAATGTGCTAAAAATATGTTGCCCATACAATTAGATAAAAGAGAAACAATTTTTTGAACCCCCATATCACAAGGAAACAAAAAAGGCAAAACGAAAAAAACTGAGAAATACTGCTAGTAACCAATCCAATGGAAAAAAACAGAACCAAAATTTCGAGCAGAGAAATGTATTAAACACTATCCACGTGGTAAGTGAGACCTGCAGTCTCACCATCCCAGGTATAATAAGTGATCCTTCCTTTTGTCACTGAGAGGGATTGCTTCAACAAATGATTGGCCTCCCCATTTTCTTCTTTGAAGATGTGATGAAAGTAAATATTATTGAAAGTAGGGATCAGATCCTGTATTCTGCGTTTCTAGCCTTCAATATTTATGGATTGAAGCTTACCTTTTCGATCCAGCCAATCAATAATAACCTTTGAGTCAAATATAACCTATAAGTAATTAAGGTCCAAAATCTTTGATAATTTAAGTGTGGCCCAAGTTCCTAACAATTTGTCTTTTTTATTTGTTCCAGCTCCACAATTGAAATACCACCGGAAAAATTGTGAATTTGCAGTTTTTATAGTTCCCCCTACGCCACAATTTGCACCTCCAACTACAAATGCTCTGTCGAAATTGGACAAAGAGTAACCATCCCTCCTCAATATCGGGTTTTGTCTAACTCTATGCATAGTCTAAACTGGTAATTTTAACTTGAATTCTCCCAAAAACTTTAATACCACTACCCAAGCCGAAGGAATATGGCCCTCAAAGAGAACTTTGTTTCTTTAATTCCATATTAACCAACAAAGAAGAATCAAAATTCTATTTGAAATTTGTAAATCCTTTACCCAAGAGTCCATACAGTTTACTAACGAAGGACCATCCCACAGATGATTAAATTTGAGGATGTGCGCACAATTTTTCCAAACTACTTTTGTAAACATGCAATCGATAAAAAGATGGTGGGTGTCTTCCGCCTTTTGACAACAAAGACAAAAGTAACTCAGACTAGACAATCCCTTGTTTTGTAACATATCCCAAGTAAGAATTCTATTATGAAAATACAACCAAAAAAACATTTTTACCTTCAAAGGAAAATGCCATTTCCATAACTGTCGTTGCCAGCCATGCCTAACCGGGTTCTCCTGAAGAGATAAAATGGCCTCATAATATTTTTTGACTGTTAAATCCCCTTTTTTGTCACCCCCCGTACATAGAAGGGTGTCTTCTTCATCCGAATGAAGTGTAACCCCTATACCATTTAATTCAATTGTATAGTTATTCCACTTGTCTGCGAGGTTCCCTGTCAGCCCAAGATCGGTGTTGCTCCTCCAAACTGCCACCTCCGTAGTCGAATTATTTTCCATCGATACTTGCGCTAGAAAAAAAACCCGATTATGATTTAAATGATGAATAGTTTGATTTCAAAGCAGGGAACTTTCTCCCAATCCAAGAATCTTGTCTCTCCCATTCTCAATTTGAAAACCTACACCTGGACGCCAACAAAGCCAGTGTTGAATGATAGGAAGCAAGCGCAAAAGGCTTGACCATATTCTGGAGGCCGAACTTAAAATATGTGTTGGATTCCTAAGCCAATTTACCAGGGAAATACTTTGAAAGTATTTTCCAAATACCACCCAATGCCAAATATTGTCCTGAGTTAGGACCCTCCAAAGTGTATTTGTATTTAAGGCGATATTGAACAGAAAAAGGTTCTACAAACCCTAGCCCCCAATATTTTTGGGTCTGTACAAAACCTCTCATCTGCACAAGTGGTAATGTTGTGTCTCTGAATGGCCATTCCAAAGGAACTAAAATATCACTTTTCTGATCTGATTTATAATAGAACGAGCCAGGTCTTCCAATGACATCCAAAAGATAAGTTGTTCTTCAAGTACTAATTTAATCAAGATGAGTCTACCTCCCAACGAAAGCCATCTATTGCACCAAATGTCGACTTTATTTTTTAGTTTTGTGATTAACCAGTCCCAATCACTAGATCATTGTGCCCTAGTCTTTAATAGGTATCTTAGATACTTAAAACCACCTGAAAGATGGCTAAACTTATAAGGGAGAATAAGTTTGAAGGGATCCAAGTCAGCGTCCGATATTCCATCATAAAATAATGAGGTCTTTGATTGATTTAAATACATCCTCGAGGATTTGTAGAAAAGTTTAATGAGTCTGTCTATTTCCTACCAGTCACTCAAACTAGTTGTTATCACTGAAATTTCGTCTGCACATGGCGAAAAGAACTTAGCATCAGCAAAACAGCAATGAAGTCACTCATGGCACTGAATTAATTTCACAGCACTCAAGAAGGGAAAAAACTATACAAAGTAACCAAAAATTGAAGGGCGCTTTACATCAGCTTGATGCGCGCGCACATGCGCGGGACAAAAATGTGTTATGCGTGCATTCGCGCCCGTCACGCGATTGTCCACACAAAAAGTCGCGCATCTGCTAATACGGCGCATTAATTGCATAGGTCGGCCTCTCAACCACCTACGGACCGGCCCCCAAAGTGATTTGACCCTCAAATTAGAGTCGGCTCTGCAAAAACGGTGGATTAAATGACCTAAATGAACCCTAATGCGCCCCTATTCACACCCGGAAAAGGTTACAAGACCGCCCTTGAAACTGCTATAAAAGGTTGTGAGGACTCATTGTTTCAACAGGGAATTCGAAGCATCGTTATGCTATCCAGATGATTCAGAGCTCAGTCTTTGACAAACAATCCATCAGCGGCCTAACCCAGTGTTCTTTCACCACTCAGTTCAGTTCTATTCATTTTGTAAGGAAAGCATTGTGTTGAGGGCCCTGAAGGACCTTCCGCTGGAGGGAGAGGGAACCCCTGTCTCTGTCTTCAGCATGTGCTCTGGTTTCATTAATAATACCAAGCCTGAAACCATTGATGACCCGTGTGTCTAATGTTTTATGTTTTTGTTTATTTTCGCAGTGTTATTTGCTTTCAGTTGATAGTTAGATTGTATTTAGTTTTGTTTTCTGTTAACCCCATGCTGCCACAGATGTTCTGTCCTGATGAACCCAACAGGATATGCAGATCGTTCTCCATTTTTCTCACCTGGTGACGATTCGAACGCGAACAGACTGGCGACTCCACTGGGGATTTTTGGTATTGAATCCTCCCTCAATTGGGTTTAATTCGCTTTCCTTTTTGTTTTATTAACCTGCAGGGACACAAACCGGCCTCCGCCGACCTACTGGACAATCAATTCACAGGAGAACCGAGAGAAATCCGTTTGGAATTTCTTTCTCAGTAATTTATCGTAAGCGCGCGGGTATTCCACCCCACAGATGCGCACATGCGCTACTCTCTGCAATGAAAGCCACGCATTCCGCGCACATGTGCTACTGTCTACAATGAAATCCGTGCATTTTGTGCACATGTGCTACTATCTACAATGAAAGCCACGCATTCCGCGCACATGTGCTACTGTCTACAATGAAAGCCGCGCATTCCGCGCACATGTGCTACTGTCTACAATGAAAGTTGCGCATTTGAACTAAATTTTTCATTGTAAGGTTTTGGATGTGGGGAAAGTCATTTTCCTTCTCAATAATGATGTTATGCATGCTCTGAATACTGCACCACTTAGACCCCTCAACTTATAAAGGGGATAATCTAGCAAACATAGGCACTTAGGTGGATAAAATTCATTTGTCCCTTATTTTTTCTTTTTGCCACATGGATGGCTTGCTTTGGTTTATAAATCTAAGTTAAAACATCAATATTAAATCACATCTAAACTCACATTTCGGGACTAGAAGTCAAAAGTAACAATCGTGAGTATTCTCTTCTCTTGGGCCATTGTGCGATCTTGAGAATCAGAAAAGGATTGCGAAAACGATCTCGTCTCCCTTTAACAAAAATTTCAAAAACTTTTAGGAGAGGACAACGGCTCTTTCAAGACCCCTCTTAGTTTCATTTTCTCAAAACACATTCTTGTAATGGGCCCATACATGCCCACATGTCAACAAAGCTAGAATAGTGTTTGAATTTCTGCTTTCTTAGATCAAAAAACTAGGAGAGTTTAAAAGTTTGTAACGGGCCCACACATGCCCACATGTTCAAT
>SNQJ01S0151598.1:15066-31232 GCA_010110895.2 Picea sitchensis
GGTCTTCTTGGAGTATCTTGGAGCATCTTGGAGCATCTTGGAATTTTGGGGTTAAGGTTTATTCCTTGGAGGTTTGATATTAGGGTTTTGCAATAAAACCCTAGGATATATTTGGTAGAGAAGAAAAGGAGAAGAGGCCATATTTCCTTGGAAGATGCTCTCTCTCTCCCTCTCGAATTTTCTAGGGTTTTTTGGTCTTCTTGGGGTATATTGGAGCATATTGGAATTCTAGGGTTAAGTGTTATCCCTTGGAGGTTTGAGATTAGGGTTTTGCAATAAAAACCTAGGATATATTTGGTAGAGAATAAAAGGAGAATAGGCCATATTACTTTGGAGGATGCATTGGAATGATTCTTACATATTAGAGCTCCTATGTTGAGCTAGGGTTTTGTAGAGCTAGTGGAATTGTACCAGCCTTGAGAGAACGATATGGTATGTACATGTACTTCATCTTGCATATTGATGAAGTTTCATCTATCCAAAACTGGTGCATTTTCAAAAATTGATTTTTATCCATGTATGTTCTTCATGGATTGTTATTTACAACTATATATGTATTGATGATTTGACATAAGTAAAAGGACAATTGTTAAGTTATTTGACATCATAATTGAATTATCTAAGGGTTACTTTGTTTCTACTATACATGTTTCTTTAATGTTTTTATAACCATTGTAAAAGTGAATTTTCAAATCCAATTTATGTGGGATAAGTTGCCATATAGGATAAAACTTATCCATGTTGTTTCGTATATTTTAACCTTGAATATACTAGAAGATTCATCTATTAGAAAGTGAAATATTATACTTTTTATGCTATTGTTTTATAATCTATTTCATAACAATCCTAGGGATAAAAATTCACAGGGTTAAGATCAGAGAAACTTCTAATCAAAAAGGTCAAATTTCTATTTTGCATTAAAAATTTAAAAATACATAAATTTCTATACTAATAACATAATACATTAACTTGTTTTGAGAGGGCGATGTAAAATGCACTATTTGAAATTTATTTATTGAGAGAGTTATTTAGATAAGGGGAATGGTATCCCTCAATGTTTTGATGCAATATGTAAATATGTCATATGAAGAATTATAATAACCGATGCAATATGTAAATATGTCATATGAAGAATTATAATAAATATGAAGAATTATAATAACTAATTGTGTAAGGCTTTAAACCAATTAAAAAATACAAAATACAAATGGAGTTGGGTGTCATACCCTAGGATTAAAACTTGATTTGGAAATGAAATATGGTTAATTAGGAGAAGCGACCTATGTGTGTACTACTATGATAAAATGGAATATTAAGCCTATGAACTTAAAACCCAAATGAACAACTTATGCCTATAACATGACATATAGGATTAGAGTAGTTAAGGTATGAGTTAATGGATGATTATGTTTACCTTAAGGAATTGCATGGTAAGTAACCTATGGAGGTAAAAAAATTCAAAAAATGATCACAATATGATTAAGGATAGACATTGTTAGAGTACCTTTCTATGACTAAGAGATTATGTAATATTCCAGATATAAAATAGTATGCAAAACATAAATAATTAACTAGAAATGGCAGATAAACAACGATATAACCAGAACAACACCACAATAATACCAAAATAATACCAGAATAACACCAGAAAGAGCACTTTGATTACTGAGAGAAATGTGCACTTGCCTCTTCGAGGGGGAAACCTCTAGCAAAGCAGAGCTCTATTACAATAATATCCAAGACAAAACTTTTCATACCCTCTACTCCTGTTTATACTAAATATGTCTATCAAAAGAACAATCTAGAGGAAGATCCTTCTAGAAGAGGAAGCTTCTATTAGGTCTTTTTACATTTGACTTATTCTTCCTTATTGTTAGGCCTTATTAATATTGACCTTTATTACATGGAAATATAGTATTCTACCTATGTGAGGGGTTGGGTCCCTTACTGATTATATAATAAATAGAATTATGATGGTTAATGAATACCAATTGGCATTAGAGGGATCATTGGAGACATGATCAAACATGAAGAGGTTATGAGTGATTCCTAACTCTAGGAAGGGACTTTCATTGGAATTTGAAGAACCCTTGAGTTATTTCCTAGCATCTTTCAACCCTGTTGTATAATGTTGAATTCCAATTGGATAATTGAGTAGTAAATTTATCATGTGCCATGGATCAATAATGTGTTACCAGTGAGGGTAATAATAGTGTACTTTCATTCCTGTTTTGATCCAGATGGATCTTAGTGGCCATCCACCTTTTCCACTGAATCACCATTTTGAGCCTTTGGTTTTGATAAACCATGACATTCACCCTTTTGATGGGGAATGGAATGTAATGTCATCTTCATTTGTTAATTATAGACATCATGTAATGGTTTTATGTGCATGCCTACAACATAGCATTAATGCATCGGATTCCATTAGAACTCCACAGTTAAGTGTGCTCGGTCTAGAGTAGTACTGGGATGAGTGACCACTAGGGAAGTACTAGTATTTTACATGCCTGTGGCATTTTATAAACTTAGTCTAATTTATCCCACATGCATCATGGGAATTGTTCTCCTCTCACTCTCTCCTATATAATTGAGGTGAAGGAGGCCCTTTAAGAAGGTAATGGAGTGTTATGTAAAGCTCCTTGTGAAGGAAGCATAGCCAACATCTCTTTTGTTTCAGAGATAAGCTACCCCATTTTTCCATTTTGTGTTCTATGATGTTTTTCTATCTTATTCAGCAATAGAAGTTGGGTTTCACTGTATTTTTTTTCTCTCTTCCATATTTTTTTGTGTATTTCATTGTTATATCTCAGTTATATTTTTGTCTTCATGTTTTTCTAAAAATAATCTGGATCAGTGGTATCAGAGCAATCTGCTCTTTTTCATTTCTTAGAGCAGGTCCCCAATGAGGTCAGGGTATAGAGATTTGGGTCTCATGCTAGTTTTTCTTGAGGAAAACCACTCTTGCTAGCCCAAGTGATCTCCCACGGTGGAAGAAAAGAGAGATTACAGAGAATAAGATCCTTTCAAGACATTGCTCGAGGAAGCCCTTGTGCGACAAAGGAACGAGATGATGGACAACTTTGCTCAGATCCTTCAAAGACTACCGATGGCAGCAACCGAGGCATCTTCAACAAGCAACCATTTTTCAAGTGCGACACCCTTCAAGGTACAAGTCAATTTTGATATCCCCTTATTTGAAGGCCAGATAGATGCAGATGCCCTAGAAAAATGGTTGAATCTGCTAGAAGGTTATTACTCTGTCCAAAAATTTTCCGATAGTGAAAATTTCACCTTCGCGCTCCTTAAATCCCTTCCCCATGTCAAAGCTTGGTGGGAAGGTTACTGGGAGAGGTACACCACAGATAAATCTACACTTTTTGGGAGAGAACCCACTTGGGCAGCCTTGTAGATGCCCTAAAGGAGGAGTTCTACCCTGTTGGAAACTATGATGACCAATACATGAGACGGACAACTCTACGTCAAAAAAGAGCCTAGACGGTGTTGGAGTACACCGACATCTTTCATACCTTGTGATCAAAGATGGGTATCAAATACTCTGAGTGGCACTTGGTTTTGAAGTACCGCAGTGGTCTACACAGGTACATCAAAACAGAGATGGATTTCTTGGACATCTATTCACTGGGAGTTGCTTATCAATATGCAGTCAAAATTGAGCAGAAATTCAACCAGCAGAGTAAGTGGAAGAAGCATGGACAAAGCAAGGAAGGCCAACCTCAAGAGAGCCAATCCCAGATGCAAGCAAAGAAGGGTAACATGAAGTCTAAGAAAGACACTAGAAATTGGTGTGAGTTTCACAACAGCCCTTGGCACAAAACTAATGAATGTCACTCAATACAGTCATTGGTGGCCGAGCTCAAAGACAAAGAGTTGAACCTCGACTTGGACCATGATTCAGAAAATAATAAAAGGAGACAGATCATTGATGCAGAACCCACTGCTATTGTCGCAACTACAACTGTCACTCAATACCATTATGGGCTCGAGCTCTCAAAGACAAAGAGTTGAACCCTCGAATTTTGGACCATGATTCAAAATAATAAAAGGAGACATGTCATTGATGTAGTACCCACTGCTATTATCGCAACTACAACAATCCAACCGAAAGAGGATCCCGAGGAAGGGGAGCAACTCTTCCATTCAATGTATTGGGTGAAGGACCCCAATCGCGTGCATTTTATTGTTGATAGCGAAAGCCAAAAGAACATCATCTCAGCAGAGGTTGTCAAGAAGTTGGATTTTCCAACAACACCACACCCACGACCATACAACATTGGGTGGCTTCTCCAGGGTCAAGATATTTGTGTCAGCCAGTAGTGTTAATTGTCATACGACATCCAACCCTTCAAGGATGAGGTATTATGTGATGTTTCCCCGCTGGATGTTTGTGATTTTATCTTGGTCCAACCATATATGTGGAAGCACCATGCTATATATGATTCTCAACCCCGTAGTGTCATTGTTACTATGGGGGGGCATCTCTACAGGATACCAGAGGTGGTTCTGACTAATGTCCCACCTAAACAGTGCCACAAGGTAGTATCTCATACTACAAAATTTAGCTTCTTCACAATCTGTTCAAAAGGTGAACAGAAGGATACTGCAACCACTACAGCCTTGGCCCAAGCACCTTCTATGAAACAAAAGCAGGTCAACAATATTGCAACAAAGTGAAAAGATTCCTTATACACACAAAAATATCATGTATCCAGACTGGTTAAAAAGGTCCAATCCTTCCAGCCACAGGTTCATGACAACCTTCAAAAATCTAAGAGGGGCAACTTCTCCAACAAGGAAAGCAGCTCATCAAGATGCAGATTCAGCAAACACTTTTCCCTCTCCCTCGAGCACTCAATGAAATGGGGACCATTGCTTCCTAAGGGGGGAGGAATGATCGAGATGGATCTCGGTGGCCTTCCACCTTTTCCACTGAATCACCATTTTGAGCCTCTGGTTTTCATAAACCATGACATTCACCCTTTTGATGGGGAATGGAATGTAATGTCATCTTCATTTGTTAGTTACAGACATCATGTAATGGTTTTATGTACATTCCTACAACATAGAGTTAATGCATCGGATTCCATTAGAACTCCACAGTTAAGCGAGCTCGGTCTAGAGTAGTACTGGGATGGGTGACCGCTCGGGAAGTACTAGTATTTTACATGCCTATGGCATTTTATAAACTTAGTCCAATTTATCCCACATGCATCATGGGAATTGTTCTCCTCTCACTCTCTCCTATATAATTGAGGTGAAGGAGGCCCTTTAAGAAGGCAACGGAGTGTGATGTAAATCTTATTGTGAAGGAAGCGTAGCCAACATCTCTTTCTTTTCAGAGATAAGCTACCCCATTTTTTCAGTTTGTGTTCTACGGTGTTTTTCTATCTTATTCAGCAATAGAAGTTGGGTTTCACTATATTTTTGTGCTCTCTTCCATATTTTTTTGTGTATTTCATTGTTATATCTTGGTTATATTTATGTCTTCATGTTGTTCTCAAAATAATCTGGATCATGTTTTCATCGATGTATCATGATAGAGGACCATTTGATATGATGTGCAATCAAATTGATTTGACTTTGAACCTTGAATACATGAATTTTCAATGATATGAAGGCTATGGAAATGGGAATTGGTAAGTCCAAGACAATGGTGGGCAATGATAAGTTGTATATAATCCTAAATAAAGGTTCCTGAAATTGAAAAAAATGATCTTTGCATTCTTGAAGTGAGGAAGTTAGTGTATCATATCACCTAGGGAATTAAGTGAAGGTTGTTGTGATAAATTGGAATAAATAAAGTCGATAAGGTAATAGTTTGGACTCTTCTACCCCTATGCAAGATTTTTTACGGTAAATATGTTAAGGTACACCACGACATTAATATTGTATTAGCAATGAAATTTTATAATTTAGTTGACTTCAACTTGAATATTGATAATCATTGGATTGTATTAGACTCTCCAAAGGAATCTACTACTGAAACACTATTTGACACAGAGATAGGTATGTAGTTCAAAGGGATATAACCAAGCTATTTTAGTCATAAATGTTGAATATTGATTAATGTCTTTAAAAGGAATCATAAAAGAGATGATTATTTTTTTCCTTGTATGGAGATTTATATCAGAGGTGCACTCACATTTTTTTTATTTTTTTATGATAGTTGTTTTTCCACCATATAGAAAGATGCAATAGTTTGGACTCTTCTACCCCTATGCAAGATTTTTTATGGTAATTATGTTAAGGTACACCATGGCATTAATATTGTATTATAAATTAAAGTTTATACTTTTACTTGAATAGTCAACTTGAATATTGATAAGCATTGGATTGTATTAGACTCTCCAAAGGTATCTACTATTGAAACGCTATGTGACACAAAGTTAGTTATGTAGTTCAAATGGATACAATCAAGCTATTTTAGTCATAAATGTTGAATATTGATTAATGTATTTATAAGGAATCATAAAAGAGATGATAATTTTTTTCCTTAAAACCATATAAGGAGTTTTATATCATAGGTGTACTCAAATTTTTTATTTTTTATGATAATCTGTTTTCCACCTTATAGAAAGATTATTGCACTCGAATTTTCAATGAGATGAAATGGCATTAAGGTGTTAGTTTTGGGTATGCACATTGAGATGGTACTTAACAATTCCTTAAATTTATTATGATCATGTGTGTAAACATGAGATATGTGGCTACGAACATTTTGGATATACAATGTTTTAAATTATTTTGTTACAATTATATTGGATAAAGGCATATGGTATTAATTTTAAGAGAGATGAACTTGTTTTAAATCGATGGAAATTAGAAACTAAATGGAAATATCATAAAAGGTATAAATTAGGTAATTTGATATACATTTGAAATGATTGGATGATCATGCCCAGAGAATGGCATAAGCACGACTTTCATAATGTGGATATTGAATTACCATATAACATAAGATTGACTATGGATCTTAAAAAAGTAACATATGACTCTTGGTTAGGCCCAATTTATTTTGAACAAGGATGAGGAAGAATATAGCAATGTATGTGGCTAGATGTTTGGAGTTCCAATGGGTGAAGGTTCCTATGACATCTTTGAGTCTAAATGGGAGGTAATGTTGATGCATTTCATTGTGGAGTTTTCTTCGACCTCAAGGAGGCATGACTACATAATGATGATTGTGGAAAATATATATAAGGAACTATAAGGGGTTGGTGTTCATTGACAAGATAGTGACACTTCTCTAAGTGCCCAAGAAGAACATCCATGACTATGTATTGGTGTTCATGGGCAATTTCTCTCAATAGTTTAGATAACCTTGGGTATTGATGTAGTAGTAGGACCCTGCAGTGATTCTAACACTTATAGGACCATGCTCTTCCTTCAGAATGCACAACAAAATTCATTTTTTGAACATTTAATAGAAATTTCATTTACTTTTATTTTAAGAAAGAAATAAAAGAATTTGATTACAACCACAAGAACACAAATAGACTATGAATCCTTGCCTTGATCATTTATTTCATAACTCCTATGTTTACAATGTGGTTAATAGATACAATCCCTCATGGCCTGATACAATCTTTTATCGATCTTGTTCTCTATAGCAATCTGGACCACTTCAATCGAGACCAGTGAATCTCGATTCACTTCTTCACTAAAATGATCAACCGCTTCAGCTCCTTTTTTCTCCCTTCTAATCCCCAATGCTTCTATTGTTGATATGTTTCCATCCATTGAGGAGATGAACAATCATGATTGTTCATTTCCCAATCGTTTCCCATTTAGAATTTTGTTCCCTCTTCTTTCACCAATGATTGCCACTTGATGGTTTACCTTCCTAAGACATGTGGAGTGAAATTCAAACATATTATTTGTATCATGGAGTTTCATCATATTACCTATAGAGTGGATTTGCAGCGTATTTCCTATAGCATGAAGTTGCAACATAGGAGTCACAACCTTGTGATTTGTCATTCAGATATGAGTCGCAGCATTGTTATTTGTAACAAGGAGTTGCAACACAAGTTGAAAAGTAGAGTTGAAACCATATTTATTCATCCTAATTGAGATTATACATAATTGAAATGTTTTTGGGTGATGTGGATTTCCTAGAACCAAAGATGCTCCTGCATTAGACACCCTTGGTAAGAAAAACATGAGCTCCAAGATCATGTAGTTATTTCTCCAGAAGATGAAGTGTTTTGTAGGTGTATTATTTCTTCTTCAAAAACCCATGATGAATCCTCAGACCCTCTATTTTTCCACTTGACTAAATATTCCATATATTCCTTGTTGCGATTTTTTCTACAAATCCTTGTGGCCAAAATTTATTCCACTTCTTTTTCTTTCTTGACTGGTAATTATTGTTCCCATCCATCCAAAGTACCTTCATCATTACCTTTTTCTCCTTCATGAAACTCATACAGATTAGCAACATTGAATGTTGGAGATATATCGAACTTGTCCGGAAGTTCCAACTGATAAGCATTATCAGAAATTTTCTTCAAGATTCTGCACGGTCCTAATTTCTTATACTTAAGTTTGTTATAGGTACCTATGGGAAATCGTTCCTTCCTCAAGTGAGCCATGAATAATCACCTTATTTAAATATTTTACACCTTCATTGTCGATATGTCCTCTATTTATATTGGTTATTGCTTTCCTATAGTTTCTACTTCACCTGCTCATGCAATTCCTGCATACTATATGAAAAATCACTTTCATCAGCACTCCTTTTATCTCCAAGATATGGTAAATCAACCAAATATACTGCCCCTTTAGGTGACTTGCCATAAAAAATTTGAAATGGGCTCTTCCTTGTAGATATGTTCACTGAATCGTTGTAATCGAATTCATCTTGTGCCAACTAAATCCCACTGATTAGGATTTTCACCTCTCAAACTTCTCAATAAGTTTCCTAAAATTTGGTTCACCACCTTATCCTGGCCATCTATTTGGGGATGATAAGTCGAATTGTATAGCAACTTAGAACCAAAAGTTTTCCAAAGAGTTCTCCAAAATTGACCAAGAAATCTTGTGTTTTGGTCTGAAATAATACTCCTCGGTATCCCATCTAACCTTACCACTTCTCTAAAAAATAATGAAACTACTTCACTGGCATCATTTGTCTTCTTACATGTTACAAAATGTGCCATTTTTTAAAACCGATCTACTACCAGCATCACATAATCATGCTTCCTCAATGTCATAGGTAGTCCAAAAATAAAATCCATGCTTACATCTACCCATGGTCTTTCAGGTACTAGAAATGGAGTGTAAAGTCACGTATTCTAGCTTCTACCTTTGGTTAATTGACAAACTCTACAACCCTCAACAAATTTCTGACATCTTTGTAGATGTCGGGCCAAAAGTACCATTCTTTCACCAATGATGTGTTCTTGTCCATGCCACAATGTCCTCCTAAATCGCCAATGTGAAACTCTCTAATGAGATTCAACCTTAATGAACATTGTGGAATACACAAATACTGGTTCTTAAACAATAATCCTTCTTGAATATGGTAATCCAAGAATGGTGTTCAGTTCATACTCCATGGTTCTTTGCATGCTTTCCAAGCCTCTGCAAAATCTGCATCCTCTTCATACAACCCTTTCATACATTCCAAACTTACCACTGCAACTGACATGGTGTTTAGCAATACTATCCTCTGACTCAACTCATCAACAACCTTGGTTTGATTTCCCTTACCTGTGTTTCAAAACAAACGTATAAACTCGTAAAAATTATACCCATTTAGAATGTTTCTGATTCAATTTACCTTGGTTGTTAATGTACTACAGTGCCTTGTGATAAATAAACAAAACAAACTCCTTTGAAAGAAAGTATTGCCGCCACTTCTTCAAGGCTTGGATGATAGCATAAAATTCCTTATCATAAACATAGTAATTCTTCCTTCTGTCATTCAAATTCTCACTGAAAAATGTTATGGGTTTACATTGTTAGCTAAAAACTGCTCCAATTGTTGTCCCACTTGCATGACAGACTACTTCAAATACCTTATTGAAATATAGAAGTGCCAACACTTGTTGTTCTAACACCTTTTTTTTTAATTCCTCAAATGAATTTGTTGTTGTTGTTGTCCACTGAAATGTTCCTTTCTTCGTGCATTCAGTAAGAGGTGCACAAATCTGACTGAAATTTATAATGAACTTCCTATAGAAACTCGTTATTCCATGGAAACTCCACAGATTAAAAGTGCATTTAGGTGTTGGCCAACCCAAAATATATTTTACCTTCTCGGAATCCATCTTTAAACCTTATTTGGAAACCAAAAAACCCAAGTATACAAGCTCCTTTTGGAAAAACATACACTTCTTTAGATTTATCAGCAATGCCTCCTCTTTCAGTCATTGTAACACTTTATGCATGTGCTCCAAATGTTCCTCTTTTCTCCTGTTGAAAGTCAGAATGTCACTAAGTATACGACAACAAAGTTTCCCAAAAATGGCTTCAAAACTTTAGTCATAAACTTCATGAACATACTAGGTGCATTACTTAACCCAAATGGAATAACTAACCAATCGAACAACCCATATTTTGTCTTGAACATTGTCTTCCATTCATCACCTTCCCTTATCTGAATTTGATGATAACCACTCTTCAAGTCAATCTTCATGAAGTACTCAGTGCCACTCAAACAGTCCATAAGATCATCCATTCTCGATAAAGGAAACCTGCACTTGATGGTAATCTTATTAATGGACCGTGAATCTGTACACATTTTCCACTCACCATTATTTTCCGTTGTCAAAAATATTGGTACTGCACAAGGACTCAAACTTTCTCAAATTAATCCTCTATCAAATAGCTCTTGTACTTTCCTATTTACCTCTTCACTCTTTGTTGGAGTCATTCGATAAGGTGCTTTATTTGGAAAACTCAATCCCGGTATCAAGTCGATCTGATGTGATATACTTCTCAATGGAGGTAACCCTGCTAGTAAATCATCTGCTACAATTTCCTTAAATTCTTTCAACAAGTGTTGAATCTCGGCTAATACAAAAACTATTTTCTCAATCTCTTGAATCCTTTTTGGAATTATATCCAAACAACAACCATTATGTTTCTGCTCTCTTAGAAATTATTTAGCAGAACATAACATGCTTTAATTGCTATTGTTATGCATATTCTTGTTGTTAATGTTTTCCACAACTTTTTTGTTACTGTTGTCCATAACCTTGTTGTTATTGTTGTCCATAATGTTATTGTTACTTTTGTCCATACCCTTGTTGTTACTATTGTCCATAACCTTTTCCAACATTAGTATCAACTTATAACGTCGTTCATCCTTGAAAAATTAATATGAATTCTCTCTGCCATCATGGAATACCTTTTTTTCAAACATCCATGATCTCCCAAGCAATACATGACATGCATCCATCTCTATTATGTCACATAAAACTTGTTTGTTGAAACTCCAAATATTGAAACTCAATAAACATTTCTCATTCACAGTCACTTATTCTCCTTTTTGCAAACATGAAATTCAATATGGACTAGGATGTGGAATGTCTTTCAACTTCAATTTATCCATGTTGGCATGTTTTTCAAACAAAGGCATAGTATGCATGTTTTTCATTGATGACAAAGATCACGATCAACAGCACAATGACAATGATGGAATGGAAAGATCGGCAGTGTAAGCTCAGAAGGAGGAGCAACAATGATCATTGGATCCCATTTAGAATTCCCAATGACCACCAGAAATGAATTAAGACTGGAGGAGTGCACAGAAGAGGAGAATAGATTTCAGGCATCAGATCTGAGTGTGAATACTGACCATCGTCAGATCCAGAAGTAGAAGCATGATCTTTAAGTACAAGATGAAGAGGGCTTAGAAAGTCCCGAAAGCAGGAGGATCATTGATCCAAGAAGGACACACGGAAAATATTTAGAGCGCGACAAAGGTTTCGTTTCAGAGTTTTCAAGATCAAGAAATCCAAAGGAAAGAGGTTCTCTAACCCATCAAACTCGCGATATGTGAAATCGTGATAACAATCCAAACCGTTGGAGTCATAGGACACGTGGAAAACGATTGGAATTTCGTTGACTTGCACATTGGAGGAGTCAATGGAGCATGGTGTGGGAACCCACGATATGCGATATCCCAAAATTATTCGAGCCTTCGGATTGAGGGTTGATCTAAACTCTTGGATCGAGGTATGTTGTGGAATGTTGGATGTAGAGGACACATGACGAGCAATTGGCATCTCGCTGACTGGAAATTCAAAGGAATGAAATCCCATAACCTTCCAACTCGCGATATGTGAAATTGTGATAAGGACTGACCCATGGTCATAAACAAGGTCACATTGTCAAAGGCTGGAGGAAGGAGCTAGTAGAGCTAGGCCCCTTTTCAGATATCACAACATGAAGATTCAAGACTCTTCATCTCTGGATTACCAAAATGAAAAATGTGAAAATGCCTTTTTGTATAGGTTGTGGTCACTGCTAGTGGTCATGTGAGAGGGAGGAGCTAGCAGAGCTAAGCTCCATTTCAAGGATCGCAACTTGGAGCGTTGATACCCTTCGACATTGGATTTTTGAAATGCGAAATGTGAAACGCATTTTGATTAGGCTCGTGGTCACAACCAGTGGGCATATGGGATAAATGAAAGACCCTGCAGATTTAATCCAACGGTTTTGGTTATTTGAGCACCTGATCGAAGGGCTACTATTGATCTTCATGATTAATTGTTCAGTTACGTTTCATTTAGCATAATCGAATCATGGTTCTTGATCGGTTGGCAATTTAGTTGCTGAGAGGTTTTCTTCTTTGCCCAAGGAGATTCGAAGTGTAATTGATGAGTTTGGTGTGTATAAAAGGAGAGATGCAGCGACTATGTGAGGTTGGCTATTCTAACCGGAAAAATGAGATGAACTGTAAGAAGGGTAAAATTACAGTATGCAGAGCATGAGATAAAACTAAGAGATGAGTAAAAGTTGTTGAACAGACAGAAGCAAGAGAAGAATAGCATAATAGGATGAAGCAGAGCAGAATTGTAGAACAGTTTTTTAACCAGAGAAGAACTACAGAACAGTGAACAAGGGGTAAGAATTGAGATACATGTATTGTTTTTATGTCAATCATTTATTTATAATCGGGGAGGAAGAGCGGTGCTAGGGAGGAATGTGGTCCTCTGATATTCAATTTTATGCTTGAATATTGGAAGTTGTATCTTCTATCTAGTTGTGGATAGAAAAACAGGGTGGCAGGGTGGTGCTTGGGAAAACATAGAGTTTTTTGTATACAGGTTGGTTCTTGTATAAATCCAATTGGTGTTGGAATATTTAGGGAGTTGGTGCTTCCTTCTAGTGGGTGCTAGAGAAACTAGAGAGTTGGTGCTCTCAACAAGTTGGAGCTTGTGAAACAGAGGTAGTAGCCTCACTTTGAGTTGGTGCTCAAACATAGATGATGTACAGAACTTAAAAGGCTGCCCATCATTTCGAAGAAGAAGAGGTTTTCTCCCTTTATGGGTTTCCTCGTGAAAATATATCTCTATGTATATCTTATGTGTGATTGATGCTCATTATTTATGTTGTCCATATGATGTATAATATTGATGGTCACTTGATGAAAAGATTAAAAATGGTTTAATAGACTTAAAATTGTTTAAGCATTAACAATGATTCACTATCAAGTTTATGCTTAGTAATTTCAACAATTGGTATCGAGGCAGGGTTCCTTTTATTCAAAGTTAGATCTGTAAACTTAAACATGAAAAAACAAGTCATGAAGGGACTTGATATAAACCTCCTACGTTTGATGCAACAAATTTTTCAACAAGATATTTAGAATGAGAACATATTTAATGGCCTTAGGTCTGATGTTTTGGGATGTAGTAGAAATGGATATACAAAGCCTATTGTGCTATCTTCCAAGGATGATAAGTTAGAGAGTTTATATTAATACTAAAGGAATGAATGTTATCTTGAATGGGCTTGTTGAAACCCCCCTCTCGGTTGTCTTAGTAATTTCAACAATTGGTATCAGAGCAGGTTCCTTTTATTCAAAGTTAGATCTGTAAGCTTAAACATGACAAGTCATGAAGGGACTTCAGCCACTAAGCCTCCTCTGTTTGATGCAACAAATTTTTCCTTCTGGAATGTTAGAATGAGAACATATTTAATGGCCTTAGGTCCTGATGTTTGGGATGTAGTAGAGACTGGATATACAAAGCCTATTGTGCTATCTTCCAAGGATGATAAGTTAGAGTTTATATTTAATGCTAAAGGAATGAATGTTATCTTGAATGGACTTGTTGAAGATGAGTTTGTAAAGGTGATGCATATTGAAACTGCTAAAGCTATGTGGGATAAACTTATTAACAATTATAAAGGAAATGAGAAAGTAAAAGATGCCAAACTTCAAACATATAGGTTGAAGTTTGAACAACTAAAGATGAATGAATATGAAACAGATAGAAAGTATTTTTTAAGAGTTGAATGACTTGTGAATTCCATGAAGGGTCTTGGCGAGAAGATTGAAGAATCATTTTTAGTTCAAAAGATTTTAAGATCTTTGCTTGATAAATTTAATCCAAAAGTCTCTGCATTAGAAGAACTAAATGATCTTAAAACTCTGTCCATTGATCAACTCCTAGGAACTCTAATTGAATATGAAATGAAAATCAGCAAAGATAAATCCATTACTAGAGAAGCATCTTTTAAATCAGACAAGAATATTGATTCAGATTTAGATGATATTGAGGCAAAATTTGTGAGAAGGTTAAAGAAAGGATCGGGAAAATATCAAGGCAAGCTTCCCTTCAAATGTTTTAACTTTCGTAATATAGGTCATTTTGCATCTAAGTGTCCCCACCAGAAAAAGAACTAGAACTCTGATGATGAAAAGAAGTACAGATTCAAGAAATATAGTAAAAAGAAAAGTTTGTGTGGAAAGAATGAGAATTCCTTAGAAGACATAGATAGTGATTCATCATGTGAAGACAAAGTGAATGATTCTATGCTTATGGCTATCGGATATCTTGATGATGAACACACAGGAGGTGAAATGAATGATGAATAAGATATGGTGGATATGGAAGGTGAATTAATCAGTGCTTTGGAAGAAATTGACAGACTCAGATGTAAGAAGAGAAAACAAAAACAGTTGTTGATGCAGTTTAAAATGAATGGTGAAAAACCTGATGAAAAATTTGCTCTACTAAAAGTGGAGTTAGAAGAGGCAAATAAAATAGAAGACATATTGAAACAATAGTTGTCAGAGAAGAAAGCAAGGTGTGAAGCCTTAGAAGAAGAGATAGTAAAAACCATAAAATAAATGGAGAAGTTGAAGGCATTGTATCACCAAAATATGTCAAGTATTAAAGCCTGAGAAGAATTAACTTCCATTCTAAATCAGCAAAGGAATCCAAAGTTGAAAGATGGCTTGGGATATGAAGAAGGTTCAAGTAGTTATCATCCAAGTAATACAAAACCCATCAAGTTTGTCAAATCTACAATCATTGAAAAAGTACCAGAACCAAATATGCAGATCAAATAAATAACACAAACACATCTTCTGATCAAAGAAATCATTAGCATGGAAGAAATCGGCTACAATATTTTTTTCAGATACAAAGGTTTTTTCTATGGTTATTGTTTTTTTTTGTTCTAACTTTGGTCACAAAGCTGTAAACTGGTCTTTAATATCTAGATATGTGAAATCAAGATACTCAAGGAATACTTATCTGCCACAACAAAGATTGAGATAGCCAAGAAACAAAAGACCACGAACTATAAATCATGTGATGGATGGGGGAAGGATGCAGGTGAAACATAAAAACATTTATGAGAATAACAATCGTTATGATCTGTTATTCAGTGAACCAGAATGTCACATCTTTCATAACTATCGACATAAAGTTGCAGATTGTCGCTTAAGGAATTTTAAGGCCGACTCAAATCCCACTGCTGAAAATTTCAAGATTTGGAAGAAGAAAGAAGATGACAAGTGTAGACTAGTTTTATCAGCCCAAAGACAAAATAATCCCTGGTATATTGACAGTGGATGTTCCAAACATATGATTGGAGACAAAAGTAATTTTCTAGCTCTAAGTGAAAGAAAATCAGGGAATGTAACTTTTGGAAATGATGCACCAGGAAAAATAAAAGGT
>SNQJ01S0151599.1:5732-22959 GCA_010110895.2 Picea sitchensis
TGAGTATTCCATCTGCACCATTGACCAAGCCATCCTGTGAATCATAGTTACAGGCATATATTTCAACCAACATTTCTAATTTGAGAACAAGCTACAAAGCTAGAGTGGTTGTATGTTCATGACGTGGCACATTTCCATGGTTGTCTTCTTCCAAGTCAATTTAATTGATGATGATATCATTGCCAGGCATGAGCGATAGCATATGGTTGTTATGCATTGCAAAATCCTTATTTGTGTAGAACAGGCAAGGGAACGTTGGGTCTATTGGTGCAAGCCACAAGCACCTCGAATTGATATATGTTAAGTCATCATATGTTTGGTTGTTTGTCCGCATTCTGTTCAGAATTGCAATGAGTGTTTCATTTGTTTGGTGCATTGTAGTATGCAATTCAAAGCATTTAATATTGTCTCTCCAGAAGTCATGTGTTATTGTTTCCATGTTAATGATACGTTGTTCAAATATCAACGAATCTTGGATGGGTTGTGCCTGGTAAATATCCCCACATAATATCATGTCAATGTTTCCAAAGTATTTCATGTGCACATGTTTTATGCTTCTTAGTCGGTTGTCAATGGAATACAAGAACCGACTTCCAATCAAAGATGCTTCATCTATAAAGACAAGTTGGAGTTCCTCATAAAGATTAGACAATGTATGCAACATTTCCTTGCTAAGTGGAAGAAACTGTGACTTGTTAAAAGGCATTAAAAATGTAGAGTGGACTATTGTTCCACATGCATTATATGCAACTTTTCCTATGTATGAAACTATTAGTCCTTTTGGTTTCATAGGATCAGAGGAATTGTTTGAATCATAGATTCGTATAAGCATTTGGAACAATGCTTTCATTGTGAATGTCTTGCATGTTCCTACTCCGCCTGTAAGGAACAAGTGCACAAGAGTGTCCATGTTCAAGCGTTTTTTAAGAGCAATGTCCTTTACAATTGTTTGTTGTTATCGATTCAACAAACGTCTTATTTTGTGGTATTCATTATTTTCAATTAGGAAAGGATGTTTTGTGAGTTGAAAACCAATATTGATATGTTTTTCACCTCCACCTATTGGAGGACGAGGAAAATCCACTTGTAAGTCATAGGAATCGCAAGGAGTTCTGGTTGTTTTTTGGTTTGTGAATGTCTCATCAAGATTTTCAGGGTTTTCTAGCTCATTCACTACAATTTCTAGATCACCCCATGTTGGATTAACATTGTAGGTAAATCTAGCTTCATTGATGTGCACTATAGTCTCAGAGGCAACATACGCAGCCTCCCATGTAGAGAAGTTATGTTTTAATGTCTCTACGTTTTCATCGAATGGAACGTACAACAATAGTTTTTCTCTACAATAGTTTTCATAGTCAGAATGTTTATTGTATTTGACAAACCGTACCACAGAGGGTTGTTTTCTTTTTGATATGGGCACACCATTTTTTTTGTAATGCGATACGAATTCTGCTAAATAGATATGCCTAATAGGAGATGGACACTAAAGGTAATAATCAACAATAGAGCGACATAGCACGTCTTTGGAATTGTTAGGCTCTTGTTCTAGCAAAACCGGTGGTTTAAGCACAGATGTGTGTTTTTCAAGTGGATATGTGTTTATGAAGACACATTTTCTTAAACTACAAGTGAGGGGTAGGGAAAGTGCAATGTGAACTTCTTGCTAAGAAAACATTTGTTAAAGATTAAGCAATGTGTTGCCAAGTGTGCGTATCATTTGTATGGCATCAATATGACTTCTTTCATGTTCTTTGTGTATTCTTCTGAATGCACTTGTCATAGATTTGTCAACCTTTGTCATATACAAGGTACAGTAGGACGCTACAGCATATGCATTGAGCACGTACTGCACATCTGTATTTGCTTTCCACATAACTGACATGTCCTTGGAGAAACTATTGTTCCAAATATGGGAAAGTTTTTTCTTAAGGAAAATTGTTGGTTGCTTAAGCGTACATTGTATGGCTTTGATGTACTCATCTTCTGATAGATTTATCTCTGTCAAGAACGCATCGAAGCTCATCAGCTCGTCAAATTCTCCTTGTCCTAGAAATGCAAACAAGGATTTAGATTTCTCAACAACAACATTTTCTTCTAAACTAAGTGGCTCTATGATTCTTGTAGCTCTCATTGGCGACACGGGAAAGTTATATCTACAATGTGAGTTTTTTTCATTTTCTACAACTTCTTGTATGGTAATGTCTATGAACTTTGGCAAGTTCTAGATCGAAATGATCTATGTTGCATGTTATGTATTTCTCCACAAATTGTTCGATCTCTGAGTTGTTGTCAACTCCATATACTGGTGCACCCTCTATCCACAACAGTGCATGGTCATGTTCATTTCCCCTATTCTGGAATTCAGTCACAAAAAATTAGTCCGATATTTTTCTGAAAAACATTTCATCATGGCATATCAATTGTCTCAAAGAATTTATTCTATGTCTATAGTAGCAAGTACATAGCAAGTACATGTCACTTGGTCTTTTCTTATGAGGTAGTCAATGTGATTGTTTTCTAGTGTATTGGTTTTTTTTTTACGTTTCCTATTCCTATGCAGTTTAGATACGTCAGCTACCAATGGATCCCAACAATGCTCTGCACTTGTAAATGTGACAAAAAATATTGGCGGGCCCAATTGCCAGATCATTGCAAAAATAGTTTTTTTGTTTTGTTGCAAATAGTCAGGAGAGGTGTGAATGTTTTTGAAACCTATGTATCCAATATTAGATTTCAGAATTTTTTCTAGGTTTACTTTGTACTTGACATCCCTCGCCAACAAATTTCTTCCTTGTAACTGGAATTTTCTTATTCGGACCCACATGCAGGAGATAACTTTCTTTATTATTATGCGCATTGTTTTGAAAAACAAATTTGTAAGTCACCGCTTGAATGTAGCAGCTCCCATCAGACTATTTTATGATAACTGAATCTTTCTGTAATGTCAATGGCACGTGAATCTCCATAGAAGAGTGTTGGAAATTTCATTTCCTCGACGAATTTGTTCTTGAATATTCCAAGTGAAATTTCGACAATCTTGTCTTGCAAGTCACGAATGCACTATGAATCAGTGAATCCATGCACCAATGTCTCAGCAGGTGTTTCATTCTCTGATTCATCAGTTGTATCAAATTCACTAGAATTTTCGAGAGTCTCTGCAGAGTTGGCATCCTCTTCTGCAAGAACAATGTTCCAGTTCTCATTTATACAAATGTTATGTGCTTTGTACAGGGCCCTGGAACATAATTCCTTTAATGCTTTCATAACAGTATGCACACACACTTTTCCTGTCTGATAGGCATTTTTGTATCACAAGTGTCTTTTCAGAGCCACAACAATTGTCATTGTATCACTAATGAATTGTGGAAAGGATTTTTTCACAACATCTAGCTGAACAGGCACATTAATAATTGATCTTGTTAAGCCCATCTGGGGTCGTTTATAGCCCCAAGGCCTCATTTGTGAAAATGAAATTCCCAGAGACACAAGTCTCTCCTCAAGTTCCGTAAGTGCACTTACATATGGTAGTGGTGTATTACATCTTATTTTCTCAGGGGTTGCAAATTGTGGCAGTTTTCCATTTTCAAGTGACCGTTTGCATGGAAGACAAATTTTGCCACTGGAAAATGGTTTATCGTGCATTGTCAAGCGGTGGTATTATGATTGCAAATCAGGCGTGAAAGACTTACTGTTTTTTTAGATATTCAATTGTTCACAAATTGCACATGCAATGGAAGGATTGTCTTTAATTTGTTTCATGTACGTCTGTTTTGCATTTTTCTTTCGCAGGGAAGTATGAGTAGAAAGTGTTTGTTGGTTTTCATTGGTAGTAGTGCATGGTGTTGCTTCTAGGCCACGAAATGTGACACTTTCATGACCATTCTGGGATATGTGAATGTACCTATTTCTGTTATGTTGTGCACGAACAAATTTCTTTAGATTGTGATATGTGATTTTCTCTCTAAAAGGAAGCGTAGCAATGTATTTTTTTTATCTCGCGCATGACCTTTTTCAAGTTGTAGTAACTTACTCTACGTTTCTTGTCCAAGGGCACGATGACCTGATGGAAACTGGGATGAATTTCACTCTGATTCAGGTTGTCATAACTTAGTGTGCGTTTTTTGTTTAAGGGGTGTATGGCCTCATCACAACTGGGACAAATTTTACGCTTAAATTTTTTCAAGTTGTGATAACTTAATCTACATTTTGTGTTTAAGCCTTGTATGGCCTCATCACAAATGTGATGAATTTCACGCATGACTTTTTTGTTCAAGCCCTGTATGGCCATATCACAACCGAGAGGGGTTTCATTCTCACTAAAAAGCATGTGACGCGTATGAAAATTCGATGTGGTTTGGTTGGCATGGGCATTCAACCATGAAGCACCGATATGTCCAAGCAAAGGTTCATAATGGATATGTGTTGTATCTGTTTTCAATGAGAGGATGTCAATTGTTTGATCGTAATTTCAATCAATAGACCAGGAATGGACAGTGCCATCTGGCAAGGCCAACCAGACCTGGATATTTACTCTGAACATAATAGACATCCATTTCAAACAGAATCCGAAACCCTCCACATTCCCTTTTTCATATGGCAACGCCATGTTTACAAGGTATTCTTGCCAACTTCCAATTGTCGGCATATTTTGTAGGAGATATGGCGAAAGGTGCTCATGCAAGCACCTAAAAGCATGTTGGTTGCCGCCTATAATTGCATTGCAAAAGGACTGTACAATGTAAAGCCGCAATGAATACACATCGAACTCCACTACTACCAAACAACAAATTGCATTGAACAAACTATCTCCATAGCTAGACACAACAGTTGTTGCTAGCTGTAAACCATGGCAGTCTATGCGATGCATAATCTGTTTCCACTGCGATTCAAGGTCTTTGCAAATGAGGGACAAGTAAATATGAGCTTCTTGAACATTGCATATGGACATTTTTCTGTACAGTAGTGGTTCATAATGACCATTGATAACATTGGCATCATGGAACAAGATGCAATATGGATTGTCAGATGCAGTTTTGTTGAATAGTAGATATCTTGTTTTTCTTGTCAATGACCATATTCCAATTGATATATTGAGCCACTTAGACAGCCACCATATACAAAATGTATCTCCCCAAATTCCCCGCTCATGTGCAGGCAGAATTGGAGATGTAGACAACCACATCTTTGAAAAATACGTTTAGACATCATGTATTCCATGCAACTACCGAAGAAAATCAGATTCCAGTTCGTATTCATACGACTCCAATGCCTCGGCATCGCCATTTTTTAAACAACCCAGGAAATAATATATCAATCCATTGCGCAGGTCGGTCGAGGAATAGCGTAAATGCAATAGAACCTGAAATGCATCGAAAAGGCAATCCCCTACAGTATACGAGAATGCATCCAATCTAAAAAGCCCATTGCTATGCAAAACCTCGTCAATGTTGTCATGTATAATGGAGTGTGTATCTATTTCATACGACTCAACATCTATTACTTCTTTCATCTTTTGAACCGTCATTTTGAATTTGTTTGTTAGATACTTTCAGTTTGCATGAAAACAGAGAAAAGGGGAAAAAAAGAATAAAAGTAAGAAAAAAAAAAGGAAAGCAAAATAGGAAAACTACAAGCGCGGAACTAGGTACCAATCCCCGTATGTATCTTTCAACCTTCTTCTTGTCAACTTCAATCCCCCCTAGTCCCCATAGCAGATGAGAAGAAAACAAAGCCACACTGGAAAGCAAACCAAACAAAAAGAAACAACGCAAATAAATAACACCATAAATTTACTCAGCAGAAAGATCGATTTGAACCTATTCATGGCGTGCATCCTACAAGCTTCTCAGAGCCAGAAAAAGTTTCTGTAAAATACAAAGGACAGGACAAAGGAAACAGCTGGACGCAAATTTCCGACCCATAGAATAAAATCATTCCCTGCGTCTACACCCCGACGGATGGTTCCCTCTTCTGATAGCTCCGAACTACTTTTCGAAAACCCCTCCACATTGCAATTTTCGAAATAGCTATGGACGTGGTAGCAGGCATATGAAGATGCATGGTTTCCAGGAACATAAATTAAGAGCAAAGAGAAAGATGGTATGCAACAGAATTTCGAGGCAGGGACTCCCACCATTGAAAAATACCAACGAAACGATGGCACGGAAACTTACCCATCAACGAGGGATGACAACAGCTCAGCCCCAAAAACTGTAAACTGCAACAACATGTCCAACAACTTGCAAAGTTGAAGAACAACAAATCAGTGACAACCACGAAGAGATCCAACTGCAATTGCAAGACCTCAACTTTGCAAAGTTGAATCAAACAAGAACAAGGATCATGGATGAACCAGAGAAGAAGCATCGACCACTAAACCACTGATGCTGGTGGAGAACTATTCAACACAATTTCACTGCAAACAACACCATCAAAAAAATGGAACGAAACTGTATTGCAATGCCTCTGTACAATAAACATTTAAGACTTCCAAACCTATTATATAAACACTTAAGACTATCGGAACTGTCGAAGGGCTTAGTCTTGTGCAAACATTTAAGAAAAAATGCAGTGTGGTAGGCCTCTTCTCTTGAAGCACGCAAGAATAAAGCAAAATACACACATAGTAATATGCCAGAGAATGTATTCTAGCTAGCAGATTATGCTAAAGCAAACATTTGAACTAATGCTCGCATTAATCCACCTTCGACCAATGCATAAGAAAATATATGATTCAAAAAGACCATATACGATTAAATACTTTGGATATGCCAACATATATAACATTGGGAATAGCAAAGCCGACAATAAGACCTCCAATCCGTTGTCCAATCAAATCATGACAAATATGGTACTTTTTATTATATGAAAATCGGTCTTTTCAGTTCCCTGGTTCCAACAATAGATAATATGGAAATATTTGTGGTCAATGGACAATCTAATACGAGGTCAATGAATTATTGATCGCTATAGTCCCTCTATGCCTACGACATGGACTAATAATGGTCCTTTGATCAATTTTGACCATATTAAGCTCATTATCCGACTAAGGAGCACTAATCAAAGGTGTCTATGTCAAATGTGAAGGTTATAAAGGATATAGTTTATGTAGATAAAAAGTTACTCCACTATTGTATGATCCCAATGATTCAATTTCTTGGTTATGGCAAATAATAAGAATACGTTCTTTTTCTAGGGTGGGTTTTCCTTGTGATATTTAGGTTATTTTCCACATAAATTTATTCATTTGTGGATGATCAACGGTATGTTTTGTGTTCATAAGATAAGTTGTTAGTGCATTTTATGGTTAACTGTGTTTACTATTTTATTTATGTTCTTATTATTTTTTTATTTTTTTAGTGGATTAAGAGCATAACGAAAAATAAATGGAAGTTGTTTATTTAAGTGTCAACTTAAGTATTAAATTAGTTTGTATTAAGTTTTATGTGAGTTTAACTTGACTTTAGTTGAGAAGTGTATTGCTTGATTTTTTAGGTTGGATCCATTTTAGGCCCAACATCCCTTCTTTTTCATTTTTTTGGTCTAGAATCAAGTTGAATTCCCCACCTGAATTTTTTTTGTAGATATGGGAGCTAGGTTTTATATTTTAGTATCCTAACAATTTTTTTTTTTTTTATTCGAGTTGTTTGAGCCATACACATTTGTTTTTTTGAAACTTTGGCTCGAATGGATTATAGGATAATCACTCATAATTTCCAATAATTGTATATCATTTCATGATTTGATTTTAGGTAATCTGAGTCGCATAATGTTTCTCAACATTTTGAGGTTAATCTAACATCTTTCAAAGAAGTGTTACTACTTTTCTAGTACTTGCTTTTTGCCAAGATGAATGTTGATTCTTCTAATTTAGTTTCTTGTAGCAATAATACCATCACTAGGGTATGTATACCTTTGTAAACTTTACCAGTCAAAATCATTGGGCGGAGGGCGTCTCTTGTCCCAAAAACAAGAGGGTCTCATACACCAATTTGGCGTCTGGCTTGGTCGTGACCTTAAAATCAAATTATTATTATTATTATCAAAGATATTAACCTTTTTTCCTTTTCTTTTGTTCATATTTCCTTAATTCTAGGGGATTGATTTCATGACTTACCTTATTTTGTATCTTGAAGTAGGAGCACATGCCAAGGGGATTATGTGTTGAGCTCCCGACACCTTGTTCTTCTCTCCCTCTTCCTCCATTTTATTTTCATGTCTTCCTTCTTTCAATGTCTTTTTTCACAACTTACATTGTTTTGTATGTTTTCCTGGATTACCTTGTTTTGTATCTTGAAGTAGGAATGCATGCCAAGGGGATTATGTGTTAAGCCTCCAAAACCTTGTTCTTCTCTTCCTCTTCCTTTGTTTTCGTTTCATGTCTTCCTTCCTTGAGCATCTTTTTCATGAATTACCTTGTTTAGTATCTTGAAGTAGGAATGCATGCCAAGGGAATTATGTGTTAGTCCCCCAATACCTTGTTCTTCTCTTCCTCTGTTTTCTTTTCATGTGTTCCTTCCTTGAGTTGACCTTGTTTCTATGTTTTCTATTGATATTTTCAAGGGTACAATTTCTCATAATTCGGCCTTGAATATCCTCTTGATCTAGTTGGAATACCTTTTGTTTCTAGGGAGGGTTTATATTTTACATTTAGGGTTGGAGGATTTGATTCTAGATTCTATGTTGGGTTATGCTCCATGTTTTCTATTTCTTCCACATTAAGATTCTCTCCTTCCTTAGCCTTTTTTTTTCATTTGGGGAGGAAGATGTACATTTTTGGGTATGTGTTATATTCTTTGCATGATGGTGGGTCCCCCTTGGGTATGTGCTATATTCTTTGCATGATTGTGGATCCCCCTATTAGGGGTTTCAGGGGCAGATCCCTCGACATTTTTTTAGGGATCTATTCACTAATTTTTTTGGGTGATTTTTTGGCCTTTGGCGATTTAGTTGTGCATGGTATTTCAGTCCATGGTTTTCTAATTATGGTTAAGGAATTAAGGTTGTAATGTAATCTAGGTCAATGGATTAGGGTGTTTTTGGATGTTGCAGGATCTTATATATTGTATTGTAAACAATGAAGTATGGTGATGAATAAGAATTAGAGATGCGACTCTAAATAGGCCGTTGGGTTTCCAGGGAAAATCTTTGTGTATATGTATGATTGCAATTGTTTTCTTTTCTATGTTAAAAATATGTGTGTGCATTGCATTATTGTAAAAGGTTTAAAAATTACATTAGGTATCAAAGCAGTCGTTAGCTTTAGGGGGATGTCTTTGTGGCTAAGAGTTTGGCTTGGGTCTATGATAAGCCTTTTTACAGTGGGAGCTCTGCGGTATCGATTCTTGTGGTGAAAAGAAATGGCGAGCAATTCAAAAATAGAGATCGAAAAATTTAATGGGAAAAGTTCCAAAATTGTAGGACGAGAAAAGTCAAGTTAAATCTCAGACATGGGAGTATTAGAACACTCCTTGGTGTTTTGTACATCCCAGGATTGGCCAGAAATTTGATTTATGTAAGCAATATGGATTATGTAGGTGTAAACATAGTGTTTGAAAAGGAAACCTGCAGAATGGTTCGAGGAGCAATGGTGTTGCTAAGGGGAGTTTAGATTGGAAAGATGTATACGTTGTTGGGAAGCATTATTAGTGGTGAGTGCAACAGTTCCATTGTTCCTCGGACTAGAGATGAAGAAAGAAAAACTCATGTAGTCTCTGAAAAAAAGACAATGGCGTGGCATCAAAGACTGGGGCATACCAGAGAGAAGGGCCTTTGAGTACTACACGATAAAGGTATGGTTGAAGGTATGCCGAATTTCTCTATGGATCTTGATTTATGTGAACATTTCTTGTATGAGAAGCAAAATCGGGTAAGATTCTCCTTTAGTGCTACGAGGGCAGGGGGAATTTTACACTTGGTGTACATTGATGTGTTTGGACCTGTGACAGTTCCATCACTAGGTAAAAATATGTACTATGTCTCATTTATAGGTGACTTCTGGAAGAATACATGGATTTATTTCCTCAAGAAGAAATCTAAAGTCTTTGAAAACTTTAAAGAGTTTAAAGCTCTTGTGGAAAATTAGACAGAGAAGAAAATCAAGATGCTCAAGATAGATAATGGTGGAGAATTATGTGGGAATGAATTAGAGGAATAATGTAAGAAATGTAGTACAACAAGGTAGAAGACTACTCCATATACACCTCAGGGGAATGGAGTTGCATAAATGATGAATAGGACGTTGATGGAAACAACAAGGAGCATGCTCAGTGGTGTCAGGTTGGGATATGAATTATGGGCAGAGGTAGTAGACATTGCATGTTACCTGGTAAATTTATCACCCTCATCAGCATTGGATTACATGGATCCACACAAGGTATGGACTAGTAAGAAACTCTCTTTGACACATCTTAGGGTTTTTGGCTATGATGCTTATGTACATGTTCTAGAGGAAAACATGAGTAAGCTGGATAAAAAGGTTGAAAAGTGTATCTTTATTGGCTATAAAGATGGTCTGAAAGGTTATAATCTTCGGAAGCTAAAAAATAAGAAGGTAGTATATAGTTGAGATGTGGTATTTAGATAACTCAAAGATAATGTCAAACATAAAGTCCTACCAAGGGAGGAAGAACCAAAGAAAATAGAGCTTGAATTGAAGGATAATGAATTAGACTCTACATAAGAAAGAGAATAAGAAGAAGACGAGCCTCATACTCCAGTATTTAGGAGATCGGTTTGGGAAAGAAGGCAACCGAAAAGGTATACTCCACCTTATTTCTGTTCAAATTTTGCTTTGTTTATTACCGATGATGGTCCTAGAACTGTTAGGGAGGTAGTGGATTCAAAGGATGGAAAACTCTAGAAAAAGGCCATGGTTGAAAAAATGGTAGCCTTTGACAAGAATAAGGCTTGGGATCTAGAGGAGTTGCCGACCAGAAGAAATCCCATTGGCAGCAAATGGATATTTAAGAAGATGTTGAATGCATAAGGAAAATTGGAGAAATAAAAAGCTCAGTTAGTAGCAAAAGGTTATTCCTAGAAAGAGGGAATTGACTTTGGTGAATTTTTTTCTTCTGTTGCCATGTTAAGTTCTATAAAATTTCTTTTATCTATTGCAACTTCTTTTGATTTTGAAGTAGAACATATGGATGCGAAGAAAAAAATTCTACATGGGGATTTGGAAGAAGAAATCTACATGAAGCAACCGTAAGTTTTTGAAGTGAAGGGAAGGAAAGAGCTAGTATGTAGGCTGAAAAAGTCCATGTATGGGTTAAAACAATCACCAAGGATGTGGTATCAAAAATTTGATACCTATATATTGGGACTTTTCTTCACAAGGAGCAAAGTCGATCATTGTGTGTATTTCAAATTAGTAGGTGATCGTCTTATTTATTTGGTCTTGTATGTGGATGATGTGTTGTTAATAGGAAACAACATGGAATTTATCCAGGATGTGAAAACTCAATTGTCCTCTAAATTTATTTGGTGCTAAATTTTATTTTGGGCATGGAAATTAAAAGAAACAGGGCAAACAGGAAACTCTGATTGAACCATAGAAAATATGTCGAGTCAATATTGCAAAGGTTTAATATGCATGAATGCAAAGTTGTCAAGGTCCCTATTCTTATAGGTGTAAAGTTATCCACAGATCATTTTCCAAAGACACGAGAAGAGGAAGAGGATATGTGCCATGTTCCATATGCTAGTACGGTTGGCAATTTGATGTATGAAATGGTTTGTACTTGATCGAACATTGCACATGTAGTGGGAGTTTTGAACAAGTATATGTCAAAACAAAGGAAGGGGCATTGGGAAACAATATAGAGGGTTTTCAGGTATTTGTGTGGCCCTACTAATTATGGATTGTGCCACCATGGAAGACCGAGATTGAACAGAGTGTTGGGCATACATGGATTTGTTGATGTTGATCAGGCTGGAGATATGGATCACAAAAGATCTACAAGTGGGTATGTGATTAACCTATTTGGAGGAGAAATCAGTTGGGTGAACAATAAATAGTCTATAATGGCACTCTCAACTACATAATCTGAATACATGACAACCACTCATGCAAGCAAAGAAGTAGTATGGTTATAAAGATTGTGTTCATGGATTGGGTTGGTACAACAAGCTATAAGGATATATTGTGATAGTTAGAGTGCAATCTTCCTAGCGAGGAACCCAACTTATCATTCTAAGACAAAGCATATCGATGTTTAGTATCATTTTGTCCAAGACATGGTTGAAGAGAAGAAGGTGTTGCTAGGGAAGGTGGACACTTTGGAGAATGCTACAAATTCATTACCAAAGTCTGTGAGCATTGAGAAGTTCTCTTGGTGTAGAGAATCAATGGGCATTTCTGCCTTGAATTGTTGATCATGAAATCCTGTGACCTCTATATGCAAAGAAAACAATAAGAGGGAGAATTTTGGGTATGCATTACATTCTTTGCATGACCGTGGGTCCCCCTAATAGGGTTTTTGGGGGCTGAGCCCCAAAAATTATTTTTTGGGGGTTTATTCGACAATTTTTTTCGGTGGTTTTTTTTCCTTTGGCGGGGACAATTTTTCACCTTTCGTAGTTTAGTGGTGCATGGTATTTCAGCGCATGGTTTTCTAATTTTGGTTAAGGAATTGAGGTTGTAATCTAATCTGAGTCAATGGATTATAATATAATCCGGGTCAATGGATTAGGGGCTTTTTGGATGCCGCGGGATCCTATATATTTTATTGTAAACAATGAAGTATGATGATGAATAAGAATTAGAGGTGCGGCTCCAAACAAGTTGTTGGTTTTCCCGGTTAGGTTTCCAGGGTAAATATTTGTGTATATGTATGATTGCAATTGTTTTCTTTTTTGTGTTAAGAATATGTGTGTGCATTGCATTATTGTAAAAGGTTTAAAACTTACATGCTTATGTTGCAGAGTTCGTTCCTTCTCTTGTCCTAGTGGTTTAAATTTTTTTATTGGTAGTGAAACCTTCTTATCTAGGGTTCATTCCCCTACTATGTTTGTTTTTTTTCTTCATAAAAGTTTATTTTTATTTACTAAATAATATGGTTTTGGTATCATTATTAACCAAAAAAAAAAAAAAAAATTTCCTAACACTAGTTATATTTAAAGTAGTTATATTTAAAGATTATTTTTGGTAATCCATTGTTTGAAAATGAATCCAATTATCAATATAGTGTTGGATTGCCTCTAGAATATTTTTTCAAAGTTCACTTAACACACATCTTAGCACATGAGAACATGTCTTAGATATTTCCTATTATTCCTATGGTTCGAGATTCCTAAAGGAAGAATAACCTTACCCATATCAAGACTCGTTGTAGAGTCCCCAAAATTAAAGAAAGGAAGAGTAACCTTACCCATATCAAGAGTGGTTTGAAAGTCCAAAACAATTAAAGGAAGCATAACCTTACCCGTGTCAAGATATTGGAAGTGATCTCTGTTAGAATTGAAAATGTGGAAAACACAATTCACATATGATAATTAACAATCACACAGATAAGAAACACATATATTTCACGTGGTTCACCCAAACGTTGGGATACGTCCACCAAGCATAGGTATCGGTTGTCTTATTATTCAGATCATGGAGATTACAATAGAGTTCCAAGTTCTCTCATATCCTCTCACTCTGTCGCATCTGCCTCTACGGGCTTACATGAATTTATATACATTTACACAAGAAACTGATTATTAAATTCACTCCTATCCATATTCTAACTTGGTCTATTTTAGTTGTAACCAACGCATAATAATAGGATCCAAATCTGTCCTTGGAGGAATTCGTTCTCACCAAATCCCAACAATCTCCACCTTGACAACAATTAACCTAATACCTTGCTCCTTCCTTTTGTTCATCACCTTTTCTACAAGCCAAGATAAGCCAAGCACCATTGCAACTTCTCTAATAAAATTGGTTTCATGATCTCGACTGTGTGACTTGCACGAGTTTTGATTTCCTGAGGGGTCACTCCACCTCCAACATGTCTTCCACAACTGTGTTGTGAGACATATTTAGTGATAGATCTCCTTCTATCCAAGACACCTGCAAAATATACATTACAATTATCACAGACCATTTAAGTGTAACCATTATAGGTGACATTTGTGCTTCTCAAACACTTAATCACCCATTTCACTGCAACACCTGAATCTGCCACGTATCTGACAACATAATTAACATGTGAAACATCTGGTCTTAACCATTTCATCACATACAACAAACCTCCTACTGAACTTACACGAGACATAACCTTTTCTTTTTTATAGACAAGACCTATGCTTGAAGAAAACTTATAATGGAAATCAAGAGGGATAAAAACTAGTTTTACAATGTTCATATTGAACTCCAACCACAGCTTACCATTACCATCTTTGCGTACTTCCATGCCCATAATTTGCTTTGCTGCTTCTTGATCCCTCATCTAAATTGTCATGTCCACCTGAGTCATTTTCTTACTGATTTTATCCATGCTTCATCTTGCATCGAGCATATCATCAACAAATAACATCAGAATTGTGAATGTTCTATAAACTGTATAGTCATTCCTACCCTTTGAAAAATTATGACTCACTATGAAGGATTCAAACCTCTTGTATATTTGCCTAGGTACCAATAGGCCATACAATGAATTATCTAGCATGCAAACAAATTTACCGTTGCGATCTCGAATCAACCATTTTGGTTGTTCCATACATACTATATCTTTTTCAATGATGACCTTGTGAGCAGTAGGATCCCACACACAACATCCCTTTATACCACCATCATAACTTGCAGAGATATAAAACAAGGAGGAATTCATAAACAAAGATTTTAAGTCTGGAAATGATTTACCGTTTACCAATACCTGTTATTCTTTCTTGCTCTTATGACCTTGATGCTTCTGCCATAAACAAGAAGATACATTTGTCACTTCAAATGCCACTTTATTACTCCCTTCCATCTTATAAAGGTTATCAACCTTTATTGCCTTCATCACTACTAAACTACCTTTCAATAATGTGAGTGCTCCACCTTGACCTGTATACTTATATCCACAAGAATCCAACACTCCTAATGAAATCAAATTTGATTTAAGCTTAGGTGCATATCTAATATCCATTAATTCCCTAACAATACAATTGAACATCCTGATTCTAATACTGCCAACCCCAACAGTTTTACATGGAATACCATTTCCCATAAATACTACACCCTCATCAACAGATTGGTAAGAAATTAACCAATTTCTATGTGAGCACATGTGGTGGGAGGCACCTGAATCTAACTGCCATTCTTCTTGATATTGTAAATTACTAGAAATGGATAAAACTTGATCATTCATACCTAAATTTGTTACAACCAAATTTTCTTCCTTCGTAGAGTTTTCCTCAGATTCCTTTTTCTTCCAACAATCTTTCTTGAGATGTCATGTTTTGCCACAATACCAACATTTTGCTTTACCCTTTCTGCGTCTTGACTTAGATCGAGAAGAATTTCTCTCATTCTTCTCTTTAGTTTGACCTCTAACCAACATCGCCTCTGAAGTTGAGGTTTCTTGACTAGATTTTCTCCTCATCTCCTCAACCAACAAAGCTCCCACAACAGAGTCGTAATCTAAAACATCTATTGAGCTAAAGCTGATGGATGTGACTGGATTATCCCAAGACTTAGACAACAAACACAATAATGTAATAACCTTATCTTCATCTTTGAATTTAACTTCCATACTAGTCAATTGAACTATAAGGGTATTAAAGGTATTTAATTGGTCAACAATTTTTGTACCTTCTTTCATCCACAAACTGTACAACTGTCTCTTCAAGTAGATCCTGCTCGTCAAGGATTTCATCATATATAGACTTTCCAACTTGCTCCATTAGCCTAATGTTGTATCCTCTCCTACGATATTAAACAAAACATCATCCGCCAGACTCAAACGAATGGTACTAAGAGCTTTTGCATCCAAATCTTCCCATTATTCATTCGTCATAGTCGTTGGTTTCTTTGTCTTACCTGCCAATGCTTTTTGCAACCCTTGTTGCACCAATAAATCCCGCATCTTTATCTTCCATAGCTCAAAGTTGCTTTTACCACTAAACTTTTCAACTTCAAACTTCAAACTTTGCATCTTATCCATTAGCACAAAACCGCCTAATGCCCAAATCACTACTTATAATAACCAAGGCCCTTTAAAAGATAATGTAGAGGAAAAAATGGTATAAACACCACACGGTTTAATAAAAAATCCTTTTACCAACCTCTCCTTTTAAAAATAAAAAACACCTTTTAAAACCTCCACCTTTTACATATTATATTCAATTCCAAATATAATAAACCTTTACTCAATTAAAAATCCTTTTTACTTCATCCACCCACGTGACTTGCAATGCTCACACTTTTATAAAAAACAAATTCAATTTTTCAAGAACCATACAAATATTTCTTTGAGGGAGCACTAGTGTTGGGGATCGACGCTCCTTGGACTATTGAAAGGGAGCGCTAATGCTCCTTCACTATGGATGGGGGAGTGTCGATGCTCTGTGATGCATGAATCATGTGCGTAACCTTCACTAAAATTTCAATTTCATAAGTGTGAGAGCATTGGCGCGCCTTTAACACTGTCTAGGGAGCATCGATGAATTTCTACTCAATTCAATTTGCGATCTTGCATCACGGATCTGGTTCTCACGGATCTCCGGCGCAGTTCTGATACCAATTGTTAGAATTACAAACGCGAAAAACACAATTCACATATGATAATTAACAATCACATAGATAAGAAACACAAAGATTTCACGTGGTTCACCCAAACATTAAGCTACATCCACCAAGCATAGGTATCGGTTGCCTTATTATTCAGATCATGGAGATTACAACAGACTTGCAAGTTCTCTCAGATCCTCTCACTCTGTTGTATCTGCCTCTACAGGATTACATGAATTTATATACATTTACACAAGAAACTGATTATTAAATGCACTCCTATCCATATTCTAACTTGGTCTATTTTAGTTGTAACCAACGTAGAATAATAGGATCCAAATCCATCCTTGGAGGAATTCGTTGTCATCAAATCCCAACAATCTCTTCTCCTAAGTCTAAGTTTATTGTACAAAGATGAGGAATAACCATCAAGACCCAAGTAACCATGAACCAAGGTACTCCTTGAAATATAAAATATAAAATTTTTGTAGTATTTTGATTACTAAAAAAATAAAATTATATATA